>ML251431.1:9678-56093 GCA_005239495.1 Nicotiana undulata | reverse complement strand
GGAAGGGGGGGGGGGGGGGTAGTTATATAGTTCTATCAATTTCATTGGGTAGAAAGCATGTTTTTACATTATCTATGTTTTCATTAGAATCCATGTTTTAGGATCAACCTATTCATCCAAATCATGCCAAACGTGCATTAGACATCATGTTACTGGGATTTCACATCTATTGTTTCAGCAACTCATCTGCCACTAATCCATGTTTATGTTTATCGCTTAGAGATCCTGCTCCTAGGATAATAAACAAAAAAACTATTGCTCATGTGTGCACTTAGAAATAATGCTTTAATGACTCCGTAACTCTTATGTGCATTTAGAAATCATGCCTTAGGAATTCTGTGCATTTTGAGATTATGTATTAACGATTCAACCATTTGTATGTATTAAATACCATGCTCTAGGACACTGTTCGCATTTGTTTAAGACACCTAGTTTAACTACGGATTCATGAAAACGTGTAAAATAATCTCACCGTGTGATGTGTTATAGGTAAAACTGGTAACAACCTCTGCATTCTCAGATTCGTATCACCTAGAACAACATGCTTCTAGGTAAAAACAGTTCCTTAACTACCTAATAACTCTGTTAACTGTTATTATGCACAATTCCACGCCTAGGCAAGCCTTAGGTAATCAATCTCTATAAAACTGGAAAATTGTTTGATTGTGTTTACTGTCTAAAGGCTCACATGTTTAAAAATCAGTAGGCAACTGATTAGGACCCCATTGTTGAGTTGGTAAAAACCAGTGTCATGTATTTCTGTGCTTTGGCCCTCACTTAGATATCCTGCTTAGTATTATGTCTAATAAATTGCCTCTTGTTTGTGTTTGAGACGTGTTCTAATGTGCATTATCTACGGAGGTAAATCTAAGCCTCATAACTGCTTTCCTGCATTTATCTTATTAGTCCTACTTGTTCTTGCCTGTCGCCTAGAATTTTATCCTTTTAAAATCTTAGGGGTTTTTCTAGAACTACCTATATCTGGAGGTCCTAAATTCCTCTAGGACCACAAGGAAGGGACGGGTAACAACACGCTTAGAGCTCGTTAAATAAAATTTGTTTAATAACCACTAAGGGGTGGGATAATGGACAGAAATGGAAATGATGACCAGTGCGCTAATGCCACGTGCAGCCCCTCACTGAGGAGTGATTATTGGGTATTGCATTGATGTGATCCTATAGGATAAACAACTTAGGACCTCCCCTATCCTTTACATATGTGCGCTTATAACGTGAATCTTTTAAAACTTTTATCACATATGTGTGCTTAGATTGTGAATCTTTTCAAACCATTATTTGTTTACATGTGTATGCTTTGACTGCCTATTTGGTACTTGTTTAGTTCACAAAGTTCGTTTGGCCGGGAACCAGAATTTTGGACTTTGAGGGGTGCCTAACACTTTTCCCTTGAAGTAATTTCAAGCCCTTACCCAATCTCTGGTTGTACAATTAGTGACCCTTAATAGGTTCCCTAACGCACCTTAATTCGTTAGGTGGAGACTCTTAAAATCCTTCACATACCTTATCCCAAAGGAAATGAGTTGTCCCAATAATGTCAAAAACCCTGACTGATCCAAAAGAAGAGGAAAAAGGGGGCGCGATAGCATGGCCACTCTGCTGGGGATTCTAGGCTTTTACAATTTCAAACCACTTTGTGAATTTGTATCTTTACTTTGTTAATACATGCGCCCTTTCCCTTTCCCCCTTATGTGAAATTAATTGTTTAATTATTCCAAGTATTTATTTTCCCAAGAACAAAACTGACATGTTTCTTAGTCTTCCTTTGTAGCTGCTTTTAAATTATAATTGTTGTATTTATCGCTTTCATAATGTGCAAATACATGAAAACATGCTTTTATTGTTTTTTTATTGCTGCATAATCATGCTCAACATCATATTCCACTCGTGCCTATACAAATCCTATAGAAACGCTTGATAAGTGGTTGCGCTCTTCCTATTTATATCGTCCCTTAAATTCGAAAAGGCTTATGTGCGGTAAAACAAGTCGATCAGCGGTGCAGTCAATGGTTCTGTGCCTTCCCCCTTGAGTATTCCGCTCAAGGGTACCAGTCTAGAACCCCATAGAAAACCTTAATCTATTATATTTTGCATGCATCATGGTCAAACCTAGTCGGGTTAATGTGTCGTCCGCACAATAACCCTTTAAGACAGCCTTATCCAAAGTCCACCGGGGTTTTCATAATCCCAACGGGCGCAATCACGTTCTGTGCATTTATTTGAAGAACGAAATGCTTGTATGCTAATCATTAGTCCATAAATAGTCTCGGCAGGGGTAAGTGTCTAACTATTTTTGTCTTGCAGAAAATGATGCACGAGGTCCCCAGATTCGGTATGTTCAGCAATATCCCTCCAATGCTCCTAAACTGGTGGGAAGACCTTCCCTCCAGTGATAAGAAACACGTCAAGAAGTATCTGGGCAATTTACCGTCACTTCTGGACATCCAACCAAACAACATGCTGATTAAAGCCGCTACTTTATTTTGGGAGAGTGAAAAAGTCATATTCCGCTTTGGGAATATTGAGATGATACCGCTCCTACAGGAGATAAGAGGACTAGCTGGGTGTGTTTGGGAGACCCCTGGGTTGTTGGTACTTGGGAACAACACGGGCAGAGGTTTTCTGAAAATGATGGGGTTGAAGAAGAACACTGAGTTGGATTGTCTGAAATAGTCATACATACCCTTCGAGTATTTATATGAAAGATATGGTCACGACAAGTCATACCGTACTTATCATGATGAGTTTTCCATCACATCTTTGGGCCATATCTACTATAGAGTGTTTGTATTCATTGTTTGTTTTTCTGGGGTTGCTGGTGTTTCCAACAAAGAGGGAAAGGATTCACACTAGGTTAGTCATGGTAACCAAGGCCTTGATGGAAGGGATTCATGGGAAAGCCTTCAGAATTGTTCCCATGATCATATCTGATATTTACCAAGCCTTGGAACGTTGTCAAATAAGAGCTAAGCATTTTGAGGGGTGCAAAGTGTTACTATAACTATGGATCTTAGAACATCTAGAAAAGGGCCAGTACCATCAAGAACTTCCGCGAAGGGCTTGGAATGATCACATTGCTTTCCATCACCCCAAGCGGATGACATATATTCCAGACAGATTTGCTCAGCCAGAGACTGCCAAGGAGTGGGTGGAGTGTTTTTATAACCTAACTGAGGAGCATGTACAATGGATGTTCGAGTGGTTCCCGACAGACGAATTCATCATCAGGTCCAGGGATGCACCACACCTAGTGCTGATCGAGTTGAGAGGTATATATACCTATGTTACTCTCTGAGTCATGAGACAAGCAGGCAAAAAGAATGTTATGCCGAGGGTTGAGAAGATGAGCCACTTCAGAGCTGACTTCCAGGATGACAATATCCCCTACAAGTGCCAAGCTCAACACCTGTGGCACTGCAAAATCATAATGGAGAAGAATACTATTGAACCGGACAGGTACCATGCAGGATGTGCACCTTTCTACCCGGCATGGTTAGAAGATGACTTGGACGGATTGGTGAGGCCAGGAATCAGTCGAGGCAACTGAATCATAGACGAGAATGTTGAGGCTCAGGTCAAGTCAAATCGGTGGAACAAAAGGATCCATGATTCCGATAACGAGCACTGGGAGAATCATGAAACCAACAAAAAATTGATAGAAGAGTGGAAAGACATGGCTATCCGTTCCAACAAGAAGTTGGAATACTTGGAGCGAGGCATAGTGGAGTTGGAAGGTAAAATCTTCAAAAAGGTCAAAGACTGCCAGAAAGCCAAAGGAAATAAAGGAGGCCACCTGGCCAAAGCATGCCTGCTGCTGGGATTGCGCGAACTAGGGAACTTATTCGATGGGATCCAGGATATCAAATCTGGGGAAGGTTCTTCTAGGACCAAATAGGCTAGGTTTATCTTTTGCTTTTATCAATGTAATAAGGTCGAGTGCCATTAGTGACTTTATTTCCTGCTTATTATTTTAGTGTCATTTTTAGTTTCATCTGTTTTACATTAATGAAATGAGGCATTATGGTATCTATGTTCTCCAAATCAACTAGTCGCTAGGCCTACCTCAGGCGCAACGAGGCTCCAAAATTAGGACGCGCATTTACATTCATGCAATATGTGAAATACTATAAATATTTTCTCACGATCCTCACTGACTTTGCTACATTTACTTTTGTTTTGTTTCTTTCTTTTGATTATTCCCCTCCCCAAAAGTTTGGTTCGTGCATTTTGTCATCATCATCATACCACAAAAGATCCATGGGCCCTCCACCTTCTCCTCCTCCTAGTCCACCTAAAGGCAAAATAGAAGATTTGAGTAATATCAGAAAGGAAAACTCAACACCAATTGAACATACGGAAGCCTCTGAAAGTCGAGGTACTCAGGTTAAGAATGATGCTATGTCACAACTCGAAAAAAGGTTGTTGAAGATCCAAGGGGAGCTTGAGCATGTCCGAAATCTGGTAAATCCGTCCTTCTCTATAAGTGTTCCATATGTCAACCATCCAAACACCAACAACCCCGCTCCACCTCAAAATACCCCAAACAAACAGAATCCTCCTACAATTCACCACCATACAACTCCACCGAAAAATCAAACTATTCAACCACAACACAACCACAACACTAGCCACACTCTGGGAAATACCCCACTGATCATCCCTGAACCACAAAACTCCACCAATGACCACATCTATGCTCAGGCGCCAGGCCATCATAACAACCCCATATACGTGGAGACTCTACCTCACTCCACCCAACCCATTTCATACACACCTGAATCCAGTGAGAAGGATATGCTTATTAAGAACTTGGCTAAAGAACTCAAGAAACAGACTAGCCGAGTTCAAGGTGTTGAAGAAAGTAAGGGAGTTGAAGGATTGAACAATGAAGATCTCTGCATACAGCCCGATGTTGAACTGCCGGAGGGTTAAAAACCTCCTAAGTTTGAGATGTTCGACGGTACAGGTGATCCAGGGTCCATATGAGGACCTATTGTGACAATTTGGTGGGAGTAGAAAAATACGAGAAGATTCAGATGAAA
Organism: Nicotiana undulata; assembly: GCA_005239495.1. Lineage (NCBI taxonomy): Eukaryota > Viridiplantae > Streptophyta > Magnoliopsida > Solanales > Solanaceae > Nicotiana > Nicotiana undulata. Next base: position 51,033 of record ML251431.1, on the reverse strand, counting down.
TTGTTTATGATGAGCCTCACCGGAAATGCATTGTCTTGGTACATAAGCCAGGACCCTAAGAAGTGGTCCAACTGGGTGAGCATGGCATCATATTTCATGGACTAGTTCAGGTTCAACACAGAAAATGCACCAGACGCGTTCGATATCCAGAATATTAAGAAGAAGCCCACTGAATCTTTCCGTGAGTATCACACTCGCTAGAGGTCTGAAGCAGCCAAGGTCAGGCCTGCCCTAGACGAAGAGCAAATGAACAAATTATTTGTTCCGGCACAGGACCCGCAATAGTAGGAGAGACTGATGGTGATCGAAAACCACAAATTTTCTGACATAATCAAGCTAGGTGAGAGAATTGAAGAAGGGATTAAGAGCGAAATGGTCACTAATTTTGAAGCACTACAAGCCACGAACAAGGCACTGCAGTTTTGAGGCATATCCAAGAAGAAAGACATGGGAGCGGTAATGGTTGAACAGGGACCTAAATCCCCAGTGACATATTGAACCTCTCCCCTTACATATCAAACACCCCCGCCAACATATCAGCCATCTCCTCCACCAACATATCAGCCATCTCCTCCACCTACTTATCAAACCACATCTCCCAGATATTCCCAACCAGCCCCTGATTATCATGCATACAAATCTCAACCATCTCACTACGAGTCACCTCCAGCTTGCCAAAATTTCCCAAGACCTCGAAACCAACTTTGAACGCAGTCCGCCCAAACAATATACCACCATCACCGAGCCTATTGACCACCTGTATGAAAGACTGAAAGTTGCTGGTTATGTCACTCATATACCTGCTGTGACCCCTGAAAATCTATCCTAGTGGGTCAATCCAAATAAAACATGTGCATACCATTCCGGCATGAAGGGACATACTATTGATGAATGTCGTTCACTGAAGGATAATATCCAATATCTGATTGATAATAAGATCATCCAAGCAAAGGAATCTACTCCCAATGTCCGCAATAATCCGCTCCTAGACCATAGGGGTGGAGGCATCAACATGATAGAGATAGAGGAAGAATGGGACCCAGAGAGGTCTATCGGGTTGAAAAAGAAGGTTATGACCCAAATAAGCCAACAGTCACACTTAATCATATCATAGCCCAAATTCAGCCATTAGGAGATGTTAAGATAGCTTCGTCCGTCCCATTCGAGTATGAAGCGGCACCACCTACAGATGCAATTATGCCGTTTGAGGTTGAAGTAATGCCACATGCCACTGTACCCGTCTCGTTTGAAGTAAAGGTAGCCACACCAATTACAGTGACAGTGTCAACCACGCTACTTTTTAATTCAAATTCTATGCCTTGGGATTACGTAGCTGAAGCAAGAAGGAAATGTAAGGTCAAGATAGAAGAAGCTGGTGTTGCGCAGGGGATGACCAGGACCGGCAGGGTCTATACCCCTGAACACTTGGGAGAATCTAGCAGGAACGCTTCCAACAGACCTCCCATTATCGAAACATGTCTGGATGATCTTTGGAGAAAGGTGCAAGACAAAGAATATTCAGTCATAGATCAACTAAACAGAACTACAGCCCAGATATCCATTGTATCATTGCTACAGAACTCAGAAGCACACAGGAATGCTTTGATGAAGGTGTTTAATGAAGCATGTGTGCCTAATAACATCACCAGTGGAGAAATGGACAACATGGTGGGGCAGGTACTAGAAATTCACAAAATTACTTTCCACGAGGACGAGCTGCCACCTGAAGGGTTAAGTCACAACAAGGCATTACACATCACTGTGCAATATGAGGATTATTTCGTCACCAGGGTTCTGATCGATGAGGATTCCAGCCTCACCATCTGCCCATTGACAACACTCAAGAGATTGGGCAAAGTTTTGTACAAGATAAGAGAAGGGTCCATGAATGTAAAGGCTTTCGACGATTCGTAGAGGTCCACCATTGGCGAAAGTTGTCTTTGTCTTCAAATGGGACCTACATGGTTCGAGGTCAAATTCCAGGTGCTTGATATATCTGCGTCCTACAACCTGTTATTGGGACGACCATGGATACATGATGTTACGGCTGTGGCATCAACATTGCACCAGGCAGTTATACTCGAGTGGAATCACCAGGAAGTGATCATCCATGGAGATTGGAGCAACCCTATCTATAACCGCTAGACCATCCCGATGGTTGAAGGTAGAAGAAGGTTGGGTGGAGAAACCTATCACCGATCGAGCGGGTCAACTCAATACACAATGATAAGTGGTGGGATAGTAAGATCGAGAGCATATTGAACTGGAGCGGATACGAGCTTGGCAAAGGACTCGACAAGAATCTTCAGGGGATTTCCAAACCAATACAACTAAAGCGCCATGGCACCACCTTTGGCCTGGGATACAAGTACACCTGACAAGAGTACAAAAACCGATCGCCACCATGGAGAGGTACCTATTATCAAGTGGAAAAGCCTATACCGCATTTGGAGCAGACATTCCAACAGGCTGACATCATATGGGGATCGGAAGAAGAAGAAACACTGGTTGCGTTGAAGAATCTGTTCCTGGAATACGAAGATATGGACTGTTGTGTTATTGTCGAAGAGGAGGAGGAAGGCCCTTCAATCCAAGCCGTGATCAAAGGATCATTCCTCAAGAATTGGACTCTCAGACCATCCAGGGCCCGACGAGTCCCAGGGTAGCAAGGCTGAACAAGCATTATTTATTTTCATTTTCTAATGATTTCTTTTTCGCATTTCTATAAAATCTTCAATGTTCCAAAACATTCGTTTAAATTATCAAAAATCACTTTTATCTATACATCATTAGTATTTCCTATCTTGATGGACCAATGACTATGACATGCAATGAAATAACGCAACAAAAGGACAGTGATTCAGAAGAAGATGTTGTCATACCCGACGAAATTGTCAGAGAGGTAGAGGACTTTTAGAACAGACCTAAGTCCAATCTGGACGAAACTGAGGTAGTCAACCTGGGAGATTCCGAGGCTGTCAAAGAAACTCGTATCTGCATCAACCTGTCACCGTCAGAGAAGGAAGAACACGCACAATTCTTGAAAGAGTATGAAGACATATTCGCATGGTCGTACGATGACATGATTGGTCAAAGTACATCCATTGTAGCTCACAAGTTGCCAACCAATCCAATGTGTGCGCCAGTAAAGCAAAAACTCCAGAAGTTCAAACCTAATATGAGTCATAAAATCAAGGAGGAAGTTACCAAACAAATCAACGCCAAGGTCCTCAGGGTGGTTGAACACCCAACATGGTTAGCCAACATCGTGCCAGTCCCGAAGAAAGATAGAAAGGTAAGGGTATGTGTGAACTACTGGGATCTCAATCGGGCCACTCCAAAGGATGATTCCCTCTCCCAAACATACATATCCTGATTGACAATTGTGCCAAGCATGAACTTCAGTCGTTTGTGGATAGCTTCCCCGATTATCATCAGATTTGGATGGACGAGGAAGACGCTGAGAAAACGGCTTTCATTACGCCGTGGGGAGTCTACTGTTATAAAATGATGCCATTCGGACAAAAGAATGCTAGGGCCTCTTACATGAGGGCTATGACCACCATTTTCCACTTCATGATACATAAAGAGATCGAGGTGTATGTGGACGACGACATCATCATGTCAAAGAAAGCCACAGACCATATAGCAGATTTGAGGAAGTTCTTCAATTGATTACGGAAATACAACTTGAAATTAAGCCCCGCAAAGTGTGCATTCGGAGTTCCTGCTGGAAAATTGCTTGGGTTCATCGTCAGCCGGCGAGGAATAGAATTATATCCATCAAAAGTCAAGGCCATCCAGGAGTTTCCACCACCAAGAAATAAGAACGATGTGATGAGTTTTCTAGGACGGATAAATTACATCAGTCGGTTCATAACCCAATCCACGGTCATATGTGTACCAATCTTTAAGATGCTGAAGAAAGATGCTGCAACCAAATGGACCGAGGATTGTCAAAAGGCCTTCGACCGAATCAAGGATTACTTATCAACACCGCCAGTCTTTGCACCGCTAGAGCCAGGTAGACCCTTGTTACTATACCTTGCAGTACTAGATCGAGCTTTCGGCTGCGTTCTGGGGCATCACGACGAAACAGGGAGAAAGAAGCAAGCTATCTATTATCTGAGTAAGAAGTTCACTCCATATGAGGCACGGTATTCTCTACTGGAACCTACCTGTTGTGCTCTAACATGGGTAGCCCAGAGGCTGAGGCACTACTTCTGTGCCTACACAACATACCTCATATCAAGGATGGATCCCTTGAAATATATCTTTCAGAATCCCATGCCCAATGGCAAGCTGGCCAAGTGGAAAATCCTGCTGAGTGATTTCGACATCGTCTATGTGACTCAGAAAGCGGTCAACGGACAGGCATTGGCAGACCATCTTGCCGAGAACCCCATGGATGGAGAATACGAACCTTTGAAAACGTATTTTCCCGATGAAGAGGTGTTGTTAATAGGAGAAGACATCGCATAATCCAATGACGGCTGGCGAGAGTTCTTTGATGAAGTAGCCAACTTCAAAGGAGTCGGTATTGTAGCAGTCTTTGTATCGGAAACTGGACAACATTATCTGGTATCCGCCAAACTCGGATTTCCATGTACCAATAATATGGCAGAATATGAAACTTGCATCTTGGGGCTCAACATGGCCATTATCATGAATATTGAGGAGCTTCTACTAAGCGGTGACTCAGATTTGCTGATACACCAAGTACAAGGATAATGGGCTACCAAAAATTCCAAGATAATGTCGTATCTGCACCATGTGCAGGAATTGAGCAAGATGTTCACAAAGACAGAATTTTGGCACGTCCCTAGAATTCAGAACGAGTTTCCCGATGCACTGGCCACTCTATCATCCATGATACAACATCCAGATAAGAACTTCATTGACCCTATTCTAGTAAAGATCCATAGCCAGTCGGCATATTGTGCCCATGTTGAAGAAGAACCGGATGGGAAGCCATAGTTCCACGACATCAAGGAATACTTGACAAAGGGAGAGTATCCAGAGGATGCAAATCATACTCAGAAACGCACGCTTCGGAGATTGTCCAACAGTTTCTTTCACAGTGGAGGAACCCTGTACAGGAGAACTCCCGATTTGGGATTACTAAGATGTGTCGATGCAACAGAAGCCTCCAAACTACTTGAAGAGATACATGTTGGGGCCTGCAGCCCACATATGAATGGTTTCATCATGGCCAAGAAGATACTCAAAGCCTGCTATTTCTGGATGACCATGGAAACGGAATGCATCCAGTATGTTCGAAAATGCTACCAATGTCAGGTACATGTAGATATGATAAAGGTACCCCCCAAATAAGCTAAATGCAACAAGCTCACATTGGCCATTCGCCGCCTGGGGAATGGACGTCATTGGACCGATCGAGCCTACCGCCTCAAATGGACACAGGTTCATCTTGGTAGCTATTGATTATTTCACCAAATGGGTCGAAGCAGCATCTTACAAAGCAGTGACTAAGAAAGTCGTGGCTGACTTTGTCTACAACCGTATTGTTTGTCAATTCGGAGTTCCAGAGTCGATCATTACCGACAACGGCTCCAATCTCAACAGTGATCTGATGAAATCCATGTGCAAGACTTTCTAAATCAAGCACAGGAATTCTACAACCTATAGACCTCAGATGAATAGAGTTCTAGAAGCCGCCAACAAGAACATCAAGAGGATATTGAGAAAGATGATAGAAAAGCACAAACAATGGCACAAAAAGCTATCATTTTCCTTATTGGGATACCGCACCACAGTTCGTACATCAACTAGGGCAACTCCTTACTTACTGGTTTATGGTACGGAAGTTTTTATTCCTGCCGAAGTGGAGATCCCTTCCTTAAGAATCATACAAGAAGCTGAGCTCAGCGACGCATAATGGATGAGAGGCCATTATGAGCAACTAGCCCTTATAGATGGGAAGAGATTGAACGCATTATGTCATGCGCAACTTCACCAGAACAAAATTTCCAGAGCTTTCGACAAAACAGTCAAGCCGAGACAGTTCACTGGGGCAGCTGGTGCTAAAGAATATTTTTCCGGATTAGGATGAAGCCAAAGGGAAATTCTCTCCCAACTGGAAAGTTCCATATATGGTTCACCGAGTATTGATAGGAGGAGCTCTGATACTTGCAGAAATGGAAGGAGAAGTCTATCCAAAGCCGATCAATTCAGATGCAATAAAGCTATACTATGTATAAATCTTTATGCTTTCCTCAAATGATGTAAATTAAACTACGCCAGACCTGATTCCCATTTAAGAGGGGATACGTAGGCAGCCCTATGGGTTCGGTCACAATTCAATAAAAATCTTATTTTCCCCCTCAATTGGAAACTGGGGCAGAATGTTGAAGAGGACCCTCAAAATTCCGAAGCGAGTTCAACCGATCGTAGCATGTGCAACAGTCAGAGACGTCAACCCATCTAACCGGGGCAGAATTTTGAGGAGGACCCTCAAATTCCGTAGCACGGGAGGTTGCAATGTCTCGGGCCTTGTCGCGGTCATCGGTTCATCTAAATTTCTTAAAATATATTTTTCTATGTGTCTTTACAAACTTTTGCATGCTTGCTTGTAAAATAGCTCTGTTTAGCAAATTCTACCCCGACGATACAAACAGGATCATTAGACCACGCCGAGCAAGTCATGAAAAGTCAGCAGGAACAAGAATCAACCTCCCAATCTACAGAACTCACGATTTTTCTTTGGATGCAGGAACAAATAATAAACATGTTTCGAAGTCACAATTCTCAGACAGGTGCAATTGCCAAACATTTGCTTTCAACACATAAAAATTTACATGCTCTGTAGTCACACACAACTACTGCAATGTCAAAATCTGCTACAAGCCAAGAAACTGTGCTACCATTTGCTATTTATTCTTCTGCATAAGGCTAAGCTTTGCTTTCATCTTGCATGGGGCTAAGCTCTGTCCCGCATCTTGCATGCGGTTAATCTCTACCTCCACATTTGCATAACGCTAATCTCTTCCTTCCTTTGCATGGGACTAAGCTTTGTCCCGCATTTTGCATGAGGTTAAGCTCTACCTTAACTCTGCATAAGGCTAATCGCTGCCTTCTTCTGCATAAGGCTAAGCTCTACCTTCATCTTGCATCGGTCTAATATTTGTCCTGCATTTTGCATGCGGTTAAGCTCTACCTCCACATTTGCATAAGGCTAATCTTTGCCTTCCCTGCATAAGGCTAATCTCTGCCTCCACTTGCATAAGGCTAGTCTTTGCCTTCATCTGGATGGGACTAAGCCCTGTCCCACATTCTGCATAAGGCTAATCTCTGCCTTCCTCTGCATGAGGCTAAGCTCTGCCTCCATCTGCATAAGTCTAACCTCTGCCTTTATTTGCATGAGACTAATCTTTGTCTCCATACTTGCATGAGGCTGAGCTCTGCCTCCAATTTACTTATCACCGAGACTAAGCGTTATGCATACTTATCTTATCCTAGTTCCCACGCATGCTGTAACTATTGTACAACTCATATGATTTCGAAACTTTATTTTCCGTTCATTAACCACAGTAGGTGCCACTTCCTTATGGAGTGCATACAACGATGTAGTGTGACTGTTTTTACATGACCATTTTTCCTTCGAGTTACCATGTTTAGGTTGAAGCTTTATTCCTTATTTCCTCAGCTAGTCTTTCATTGTAGTACTTAGGGAGGACCCTCTGATTCTTGTAAAGTTGCAAGCTTATTACATCGCATCCTCGACGGAATTTTTGATGTCATTCCTCTCTTATAATTATCCGTAGTTCCTTACCTCCACGCCCTTGTGCTTGTAGGGTTGTTTCTTAACTTGATATTTTGACTATTTTCCCAGTGGCATTCTCTTTTATTTCCGTAATACTCATACGGTTCCTTTAACTACCACAACTCCTATATGAATATTTCTCAAGGATCACGTTGTCATATCTACGAGGCTGAATTCACTATATTGGGTTTTACTATGTTTATCTTGCATGATCTGTTGATTCCTTTGTAACCTCCTGTCTAGCCATAACTAGAGTCTTCTGAACTCAACTACCAAATACTCGTTGGCCCATTCTCATATCAATACTCTACGTAATCTTTCGTGGGTTATTTACTTTGTCTTAACTTACCTTTCGATATGGCTCCTTATTTGTCAATAACATCCCAGACAAGAACCCTTACTTACTTTCCTTGACGTTGTGTTTGCATAATATTCTGGAATCATAGCATATCTGTAGGATTTGAAAAAGTTCAATCTCATCCCTTTCTCATTTTTATCGCATTCTTCCTTGACCATTCCACAATTACTAGAACCACTTAATTATGTCTTAAAGCCACGTCACTCCATATTTCCCCCTTTAGGGGAGTAATAAGAGTCGGAGCCACGACGATCTACCTATAGATGTTTTACCTTTTCCTCTTTGGCATCTTTTCAGATTATCAATGACCCTTACTGGCTTTGCGGTAATCCTTCTATACCAAGGATAACAAAATTCCACTTAGTGTAACTGTAACACATAGTCCCTTAAGCTTAACTTTGCTCACGTTGCTGCTTTAGGGAAGCGTCTTCCTGAATGAACTTTAAAGGTTATTCTTCTGTCGTCCATTCTATTATCGCCGGAACGCAATATGAAATTCTCATGATGCCGACTACTATCAAATTACTCAGTCCCCAATTCATGTTTAGTTTACCTTGTTCACTAGCCCATACTTATTTCTTATTACTTTGAGGTCTAATTTTTCCTTCTGGTAATCACATTAGAGTCGCGAACTTATTTCTTGAAATGAGGATATGACTTTATGGCCTATGCTCTCTTGTTATCTCAAGGCTTGTCACTTCTTGTCTATTACTTCACTTGACTATAGACTATGTAATACTGTCATTTTTTTATCTATCATTGTGATCCATGTATCACATCTTACTCATAATGCTTCATTAACTCTCTTCTTATTTCTTATTAACATTTATGTCTCTCACTTTATTCTTAAAATTTCAACAAGATATTCTTTTGTGTTTAGCTCCCCTTTGCTCCTTCCACTAGCTCTTCGGGTTGCCTAACATTATCTCTCTACTAGGGATAGGAGCACTACTAAGATAGTATTTATCCTTTCCAGGCTTCCAGTGCCTATCTTTGTAGCACCCATACCCAGCTGTACTATTTTAGAGTGCACCATCTAGGTGTCTCACAAGGAGATCAATTATCACGTTTGCACTATCCTTCAAAAATATCAACTAACACTAACAACCCATCCACCATTTTGGGTTACCCTAACCCCAACCGGATCCTGATATCGTGTCCTTCTCTTAAGCCATATCTGTTAGCTCCCATAGGGCATAATTGAGATAGGTGTAGCTAATTGTATATATCTCTGTTACTATTGAAGGTAACTCAGATTGCTTATCTTTCACTGCTTGAATTGTAAATATTGTTAATCTTCATTAAATAGGTACCTCGTACCCATATGGGTGGATATATATTCTTGCCTTAAGGATCCCTATCAAAAAATGTTACATGTATGAGTACATACATGCTATGCTGGAGACTTTACATTTATCCATCATAAGCATCATGCGAAATCGAGTTCCTCTGACTCAACTCTTTCACGGCCACATACAATCCCTTACCAACCATCTTTTTGGATGTCGGCATCATCATATTATGAATAAGATAGAGTTTAGTAAATTACAACTGAGCTCTACAAACGATCTAGAGTAAGAAGAAAGAGTGAAAGTCCTAAATGCCTTGTAGCCTCCTGCTTATAAGTCTGGTGCATAACACACCCATAAGCAAGACTCTAGTAGTTTGATGAACTACGCTTGGCAGAGTTACGGGAGACAGTAGTGCAGGTTGGTGCCAAGGAGGTTTTTATTGGAGAGGATGGAGTTTTGAGACTTTAGGGCCGCTTATGTGTCCCTAATTGATGGCCTGAGGGAGAGGATTCTAGAGGAGGCTCACATTTCATGGTATTATATTCATCCTAGTGCTACGAAGATGTATCGTGACTTGAAGCAACATTTCTGGTGGAGGCGGATGAAGGACATAGTGGAGTATGTGGCTAGATGTCTAAACTGCCAGCAAGTTAAGTACGAGCACTAGAGGCAAGGAGGCGTACTTAAGTAGATGCCTATACCTGAGTGGAAATGGGAGCGCATCACTATGGACTTCGTAGTTGGGTTACCTCGGACTTTGCGGAATGTTGATGCGGTTTGGGTCATTGTAGAAAGATTGACCAAGTCGGCACATTTCATTCCAGTAACTACTACTTATACTTCTGCGAGGTTGGCCTAGATCTACATTCGGGAGATAGTTCGGTTGCATTGTATGCCTGTGTCCATTATATCATACCGAGGTCCTCTGTTCACCTCGAACTTCTAGAGAGCATTACAGAGTGAGTTGGGAACCCGGGTAGAGCTTAGCACAACATTCCACCCCCAGACTGACTGGCAGTCAGAGCAGACAGTTTAGATATTGGAGGACATGCTCAGATCATGTGTGATTTACTTTGGAGGGAAGTGGGACCAGTTTTAATCCCTTGGCCGAGTTTTCTTATAATAACAGTTACCAGTCCAGCACTGAGATTGCTCCATTTGAGGCCTTGTACGGTCGGCGATGTCGTTCTCCTATCGGGTGGTTTGAGCCTAGCGAGGCTAAGTTATATGGCACTGACCTGGTGAAGGATGCTATGGAGAGAGTTAAGTTGATTCAGGAGAGGCTTCGCACGACACAGACCATACAAAAGAGATACGCGGATTAGAGAGCGCGTGATGTATCATTTATGGAAGAAGAGAAGGTTTTGTTGAAAGTCTCGCCGATAAAGGGTAGTATGAGGTTTGGGAAGAAGGGCAAGCAGAGCCTAAGGTTTATAGGCCCTTTCGAGGTGTTTAGGCGAGTTGGAGAGGTTGCTTATGAGCTTGCCTTATCTCCCAGTTTGTCAGGAGTTCATCCGGTCTTTCATGTGTCCATGCTCCGGAGATACCACCCCGACTTCTCTCACGTAGTAGATTTCAGCACCATTTAGCTAGATGAGAGGCTGGGCTATGAGGAGGATCCAGTTGCTATTATTGACAGTAAGGACCGCCAATTGAGGTCCAAGAGAGTTTCCACCGTAAACGTCCAGTGGAGGGGCCAACCAGTCGGGGAGGCGACTTGGGAGTCCGAGGAGGACAAGCAGAGCAGATATCCACATTTATTCAGCACTTCAGGTATGATTCTAGACCCATTCGAGAATGAACGTTTGTTTTAGAGGTGGAGAATATAACGATCCGACCGGTCGTTTTGCGTTCTAGGACCCCGTGCCCCCAAATGAGACTCCCCGTAGTTTCTTTTACTGATTTATGACCTTCGGGGATAGGTGGTTCGAGGTTTGGAAGAGTTTAGAGCACTATAGGAACACTTAGTTCCTTAAGGTTGGCTTTTAAGGCCCAGTTTGACTTCGGTCAACATTTTGAGTAAACGACCTCGGAATCGAGATTCCAAAGTTTCGGTAGGTTCGTATGATGATTTTGGACTTGGGTGTATGTTCGGAATGGGTTTATGATGACCCTGGTGCGTTTCGACACCAAATAGTGAAATAAGAGCTTCTTTAAGTTCAAATTGAGGTTTGGAACATGTTTTGTGTTATCGAGGTCCAAACGGAATTCCGAGACTAGGAGTAGTTTCGTTATGGACATTATTTGACTTGCTTGCAAAATTTGGTGTCATTCCGAGTAGTATAGGTAGGTTCCGCGCATTTATAGAGAATTCTAGAACTTGAAGTTCTTAAGTTTGATTCTATAGGTTTTGAGGTGTGATTTTTAGTTTTAGTGATGTTTTGGGCGTTCCAAAGGCTCGAGCGAGTTCGTGTTATGATTCGGGAACTGTTGGTATATTTTGACAGGGGCTCAGGTGGGCCCAGATGCCGTTCGGGATCGAGTGAGGCCAAAAACTAGCACAAATGACTGTTGGTGCACTAGATCAGGTGTGACTGCACCTGCGGAGGCCTAGCCGCAGGTGTGAGACCGCTTCTGTGGTCCTTGCCTCGCAGGTGTGGTTGCCAAATCCCCTAGGTGCGGATCAATTTCCGCGAAAGCGGAGCCGCAGGTGCAAACCCAGGCCCCCTTCCTCATTTCCGAAGATGCGAGATTTTTCTCGCAGATGCGAGACCGCATGTGCGTTCCTCGAGCTGCAGGTTCAAAAAGCCTGTAGGCAGTGACTTTGCCATTTTTCTACACTCTTCTTCTTCCTTGGGGCAATTTTTGAGCATACAAAGGAGACAAACGACCTAGTTACTGTAAGGTAAGTAATTCCTACATCAAATTTAGTTTAATACTTGAATACATAGGTAGATTAACACACTAATTAGTAGAAATCATGTGTTAGAGTAGATACCTAGGGTTTTATGAAAATGAGAGAATTACCAAGTAATTTGTTATGAAATCGTACAAAAACTATATATTATTGATCCTTAGGCTATGGGTGAGAGTTTCCTTCGAAATTTTCCGGAATCCGAGCATGTGGACCTGGGGGTGTATTTTGAGATTTTTCAAAGTATGTTGAATTAATTATCTAAATAGAAGAATTTCATACTTTTGGGTATAGATTTATTTATTTATGCAATATTTGATTAGTTTCGAGTCCTTGGGAGACGAATTTGGAGTTTTTGGCGCATTCTTTACCCGGAAAGTAGGCTCGACATGAGGTGAGTCTCCTTTCTAACCTTGTAAGAGGGAATTTTCCCCATAGGTGATTATAAATTATTGCATGTCTTTATTTGTTGGGGCTACGCACGCATGAAGTGACGAGAGTCCGTGCGTAGCTACTATTATGTCTTGCCGGGTAGTAGTAGGACTCACAAGCATACTTTATGTGTCGTACCTGTGATCTTAAATGTAATTTAGGTTGCCTAAAATCCTTGAATTATTGTGTGAATATCTAGGAGGTTATATTACGAAATTAAGGTTGGCTTACCTGACATCGGTGTTGGGTGCCATCGCGACTGATTTAGGATTTGGGTAGTGACAAAGGATATCCCCAGCAAAGTCGCTATAAAGACCCATAAAATTTCATTTATAAAATAATGCCTGAATGGGTCCCTATGTTGTTCGCGGTTCGGACCTTTAGGATTGAAAAGTACTCCAAGACTTAAAAGATAAACTTTTCCAGGAATTGCGCGTTATGCGACGCACTATGCGATCGCATAACAAGTATGCGGACCGCATAGTGGTCGCATACCTGGACAGGCTACTGTCCCAATTAAGGACAACTATGCGGCCTAGAATGCGATCGCATTTTGGGCATGCGGACCGCATAGTTGTCGCATTCTTGCCCCAGGATTTTTGCAAGGGAGGTTATGCGACTCACTATGCCATCGCATAACAAGTATGCCGACCGCATAGTGGTCGCATACCTGGGCATATTGTTTTCCAATTTTAGCTGAGCGCCATTTCTGCGACAAGATGCGGACCGCATAGCAGGAATGCGATCGCATTCCTGACCGCATTTCTGTGTCGGGGCTCCTATTTTCTAATTTTTAAAACCCGACCCCCATTTTAATAAAACACATGTCCCCTTCATGTTTAACATGCATCTGATTATAATAGAGAGAAGCGAGAGTGGGTTCTAGAGAGAGAAGTCCCCATCTTCCCCAAATTGATTCTCCAAACGTCACTCAAGCCTGGAAATTGTCGATTTATTGTCATCTTCTTCACTCAAAAAGGTAAGTCTTCACCCCATTTCCCTTTAATTCTCAAATTTTGGTTATGAATAAAACACACATAGGTTGGTTCTTGAAAAGGAAAAGTTGAAACTTTTCATGTATATGAACAATCTTCCATGACCTAGTAAAAGGAAGCTAGTTAAAGTAAATTTTCACTAAAAAGGGGGTTAGTAATCTAAGGGGTCACATGGTGTTTGATAAAATACCCAATTGAATTCAAGATTCCTAATTCTAAGTTAAATATATCACATTGTGGAATAGATTGACGGTGCTAGACGGTTCGGTGAATTGTGATAGAAACTAAAAGGGGAATTCCGGTTTGAGGTATGTATGGAAAACTTTAATCTTTCACCTTGTTGGTGTCCGAGGACACGGTAAGAATTTCTTGATTTAGCATATGTGAATTGATTGTCCGACTGTGTTGAGGTGTAAGATTTCATCCCCTGTTTTCTTAGTTGATTACCATGCTAATTGAGATTGTGAAGGATGATTCTCTGTGCTTATCCTATCATGTGTGAGGCTTGTTAAACGTTCAAATATGTCGATGTGGGAGTATGTGCTACTTAATGAAAGAATGTTAATGTACCCTAATGTGGGAATGTATTTAATTGCTCAAGGTCGTGTGTGGTAAATGATGAACAGAAATTGTGAATTGAATTAGTTGAGTTAAATCAATTTTGGCAACACCATATATGAACCCATGTTTGGTAAGGATCATTGTGCCTTGATTTCACATAGTTATAGGTTGATATAAACTTATGTTCTTGATGATGAAAATCCCTGTGATTTAATTGATTGGTTGTTGTTGCTATCAAATGTGATTGTACGGTGGGATCGGGTTGCACGCCGCAACACGAAGTAATAAGGGTGGAGAGGTAATAAGGGTGAAATGTGATTGTACAGTGGGAGCCACAACACGAAGTAATAAGGGTGGAGAGGTAATAAGGGTGAAATGTGAATGTACGATGGGATCGGGTTGCACGCCGCAACACAAAGTAATAAGGGTTGAGAGGTAATAAGGGTGAAATGTGAACGGATGAATAATTGAAAAGAGTAGCTGTGAAATCCTTAATGTGTGAGTTTCTGTATATTTATGTGGTATCTGTGTGGTTGTCCTAATTGTCCTCCAATTGTGTACTATTTGATTTTACTTAAAATAAACTTTGTTTATACATACTAGTACTATTCAACAGTACTAACGTCCCTTTGACCGGGGCGCTACATATTTTAAATGGATGTAGGTGGTTCCATAGAAGGTAGCTCAGCTCGCCGTTAGCGGTGCCTCCTCTTCATCTCTTCAGCAGTTCTGGTGAGCCCCATTTCCTCTCGGGGTCGTGTGTGGATTGTACCATTCTCTTTTGCTTATGATGTAAAAGGTATAGACGAAGTCTTGTCTCCGACAACTTTATGTTCCATAGACACTGTGTGGGTTGTATATATATGTATATTTTTGGAGGTAGTTGTACTTACTCGTAATGGTGGATCGCAAATCAGAAAGGTTGTATGTAACTTGTATGTTTTGGATTATCTATTGTTGAAAGTTAAAAAAGGAAAAAAATGGAATCATGTTGTAAATTGTACTTTGGATCTAAATTGTGTAACTCACATAGAATAATGTATGTTATGAACACGGGGAAATACTTTGGGTGGGAAGGGCAATTCAGGTCCGCTTGACTGGGTTCACCTAGTCAGGCGCCGGTCTCGTTCCTCGATTTTGGGGCGTGACAGTCGCCATGCTGTCGCACCCTCTTTTTCTTGCAAAATCGGGTTTCGACATAGACAACTCTTTTAAAATGGAGGAAGGGTTATTAAAAGAGAGTTGCCACCTAACAGATTAAGGTGCGTTAGGGCACCTATTTGCAAATTACTCGGGTTTACTAGTTTGTGCCACCAAAGATCGGGTAAGGGCTCAAATTACCTTGAGGAGAAGGTGTTAGGCACTCCTCGAGGTCCACAACAGTGGGTCCCGGCCGAACTCAAATCATGTGAATTAGTCTAAGAGAGAAAAGAAACTTAATTATTTTAATAGGAATGGGGGATCCTAAGTTTTTTAGCCTAAAGGATCACCTAGTGCAACATAAATGATACTTTGTAACTCCCTCAAGATGGGGTGTTACTCATATTATTCAGCGGTCACAGACTATCATTTCTTGCTACCCAATTACTATCTTTAAGTTATTTACCTAAAGCGCTCTAATCAATTCTAAGTCGTACCCTATGCGTGCACTACCCGTCCCTTGCCAATGGCCCAAGGGGCGTTTGGACTTCTATTTTGGATGGTTCTAGACTTAACATAGGTTGCTCAAAATGATAAAACTAGGGGACATACAAAAAAAAGTTGGACTTTCATGTAAAATTAAATAATGGCTCAGTTTACTTAGGCTGAAAATGCACACAAACAAATTAGACGTTTTAGCAGTTTCAACAATTAAAGTCATTAGTCCCTATGGACATGATTTCTATGTGATTTTGGATTTTAATCATGCGAGCAGTTATGCAAAGTAATTTCTAAGTGACTGCATAGTTTCCTACATATTGTAAGTATAAGCGGTTAAAACCTATAGACATGTTATCTTGGTGATTTACTTAGTGTTTGGTAGTCATAAACAACGAGAGATATTCATAATTACTTAGTTATTCCTATAGGCATGCTTTCTACTAGCGTTCAACGAGGCAGTGTTTTAAAGCTTTATTTTAGTGCATAAAACAGATGGTGATTACCCTATAGACATGATTCCTACCCTAGATGATTAAAACTAGTTTTAGTTCTTATTGGCATGTATATTAAATGGGAAAGTATGACAATAGCATATCAATCAATTAAGAACCCTATAGGCATGACTTCTAAAAATGCAGATTTGTAGAACATAAATGACCCTATGATCATGATGCCTAATGAATATGCTGCAATGCAAATTGAACTTTGGTTACTTTATTTCCTATAGGCAAGGGATTAGGGGGTACATTTTGGGGACAGAATCATACATAGAACACAAACAAATAGCAACATATTTGAACTCAGACAGAATTAATCCATTTGTAGGAGTTGACAAAGTTATATGCTAATAAAACCAGTTCACAAACATGTTCATAGAGATCCCAAAGATTTCAGATCAAATTAAGTCACATAAAGAAAGCTCATTGATTAGCAGTAGGTCAGGAACTGATTAAAATTTTTAATAGAGATGTCATAGCATAGTGAGCACAAAACCAAACAAATCACATGGTAACGAGTTCAACAAAACAAACTGATGAATCTGTTAAGGCACACATAATTAACCAGTCCCTAAGAAAAGGTATGAAAGCATTTTTTACTCTAAAAGATAGCCCTAAATAACACAGAGTTAGGTAGATTTCAATAATCTACTCAAGTAAGATTAACATGTCTTAACAATAAGTAATAACATTTAGGGTAACATGGTTAAATAGTAGTAACACATTAACAAGTAATCATAATTGAATAGTAAATGATTCAATAACTCACCAGTTAAGATGAAACGGGAAAGAGGAATCCAATAGTGTGACAATTGTCACCAATAGAAGCAAAACAGTCGAAGATTTCTTGCCTTGGCTTCCAGCCGGCCATGAATCAAAAGCAGAATAATGTTGCTAGAGAGAATAGGAGTGAAACTATTTGAACTCTAAATCTCTGTTTTTAAAGGGAAGTGGGGAGGCAAGAGATTATTGTAAAAAGGAATCTTCAATCGAACCACCTTTGGATCAAGTAAAAGAGGTCGGAAACCATAAAACTAGCAGAGAATAATGGCAGAGAATCACGTATTAACACATAAAAATGAACGTAGACAGGAATTATCCAAAAGAGACATGAAATTGAACCAGATTAGTTCAGTAAAAGGGAACTGAAACCCTAATTTTGGGTAAAACACAAAATCAACAAAAAATAAAGGGAAAGAACACATATTAGCACACATATAGGAAATTATCCAAAAGGAAACCTAATATCGAACAAGATTTGGTTCAAGAAAAAAAGGTTTTAATACCTATATTAGGTAAGCCACAAATCGGCAAAAATAAACAAATCCATAAGTAATAGAACAAATATCGACGAAGAAAATGGTTAAAAATAGAGTTTGAACCAGATTAGGTTAAATCAAAGAAGATATGGAACCCTAACCGTTAGGGCATAGTGCGAATCAAGAGAGATATGAGAGAATCAATACAAGTAATGCACTTGGACTCGAGATTGTCCGGATTCAAGAGGTTAACACAGATATGGACGGAATCAAAGCGTGGTACTTGCCATTTTTAGGAAACTACCTAAGTT
Organism: Nicotiana undulata; assembly: GCA_005239495.1. Classification (NCBI taxonomy): domain Eukaryota; kingdom Viridiplantae; phylum Streptophyta; class Magnoliopsida; order Solanales; family Solanaceae; genus Nicotiana; species Nicotiana undulata. The sequence goes on along the minus strand of ML251431.1, from coordinate 33,050 downwards.
ATTCTTGAATCTAGCACTAAATAAGGGAAGAACCCTAGGATGGTAAGGGAATAGGGAAGGAATCCCATTAGGATCAGGATTTGGGGGGATTTGGGTGATGCAGCAGAGTTAGGGTTCATTAGGGAAGAGGAAATAAGGGCGACGACTTTAGATAAGTGAGGATTAGGGTAGAGAGGAGGGGATATAAGGGAAATGGGTCGTTACTTGTGGGTCGTTGATCATTTTTTCTCAACGGCCGGGATTTAGGCGGATTGGGGGTCGGTTTTTTAATGAATGGGTAGGGTATTGGGCTTAGGCAGATTGGATTGGTTTGGGTAGTTTTAGGTTCGAATTTAATTTAAAAATGGGGTCAAATTTTAAATACACAAATTTAACCAATAAATAATTTGTAAAAAATTATAAATAAATAATAAAAATATCATTGTGCTTAAAACAAATAAAAATAGTTATTTAATATTATAAAATTATAAAAAAATTATTTTGGGCATAAATAAAGTAATTATAAGTACCTATAGGCTATTATTGCAAATGTGAAATTTTAGCCCCCTAAAATGTAAATGTAATTATGACAAATATACTAAAAAACGGACGCAATATCTAGGGATAGGCGAATGAACGGTTTACGGGGGGAGATCTGGATTGATATAGTTTAGGGAACTGGAGCGGAATTGCTCCTGCTGGCATAGCAGTTGCTTGTCGGGTTATCTACAAATAAGAATGCTACACGCATATATTGTGCATAAATTTAAACATGATGCAGGTTCCATTTAGACTATGAGAGTTGTCTTCGGACGGTTAGGGATGACGTCCTCAGACCATGATGTCCTGGGCCATGAATTGTTTGATGAGAGATTCAAAGGACATGAAATGATGTTCTCAAAACATGAAAATGGTGCCTCCAAACTATGATGCCTTTGAATAATGAAATGCAAAATTGAGAGAGACCCTTAGGCCATGACATGGTGTCTTCCGGCTATGACGATGATGCCTTAAGACTATGACGCCTTTGGATAGGTTGGCGATATTTCAGCCCATGAGATGCAATAACATGATGTTGACAAGGCAAGGCTTAGTCTTGCGAACGCAACAAGAGGCAGAAAGACCAGGAAAAGTAATAGCTTTTGTTTAAAGAAAGATGAGAAGGAACAAAAGGAATTATACGATCAATGATCTAGAGTTAGTTACGTTATGGACATGCTTAATAGTTCAGAGTATATATCCGTGCGGCATATATGTTGAAAATCATTCAGTCGTTGAAGATTCCAAGATAAGTTAAAAGAAATAATTGAGCCCAGGTCATAGACAAAGGATTAAATTGTTCAAAGATAGTATCATGGATATTCCATAGCGTCCATGAAGGGTTAAAGTAATAACTAATACCATGAGCCGAAGATCGGAAGATAGCTTAAGCCTACATAAAGGTTGATCAGAGGGAAAAGGAAACTAAGGAGTACATCAACTAAATAAATCAGGAGTCTGAGTAGTGGACCCAGAAAATTATAGACATCATGATTGGAAAAATTGCAGAACAACTCTTAACATCAGAGGTACAAGAGAGATAGAAAAGTTGCCATATTATATAACAACTATACGATAATGTCAGTTAGAAGAGTACTGTCACGCCCCAACCTCAGGGAGCGCGACCGGCGCTCAACCGAGTGAACTCGACCGAGCAAGCCTATTAGATGACCACTACCCGACTCGTTTGTGATTAAAGAAGGCACGCTATCATTAGTTAAGCGGCGGAAGAGTTTTATATATATATATATATATAACCTTATATTTTGCCTTGCTTCATTTTCATTACATCATAGTTAAGTCCCCAAAATACAATCAATTTACAAATTAGTGAAAACATATGAACAAAATATGTACTTCATGACCCCTGGAAAGAAAAGGAGGGGGGGGGGAGGGGGGCTCACAAAGATTACTAATAAGAGGATGCACCGCTAGCTGCGATTGACACTATATGATATAGATACACCTACATCCATTCAAAGATGTAACGCCCCCGGCAAAAGGGACCTTAGTACTGTCGAATAGTACTAATATGTAAAGCCAAATACCAATCTTAATAGAATGAATAATGAAACAAAGAGAAAGAAGTCATGATAAACAATAAAGGCTTAAAACAATTATGAAAACATCAAGTAAAGATCACATAGTTTCCGGTTCAATTTTCCATCTTATTAGGTTGATAATCTTAGTGCCATGTGCCACAATCCATAACGCCACCATGTTCCTACACGGAGTCCGATCTCTACCCGACCGACTAGGTCATCTCTTTTGAGACATCATCCATATCCATAATTTCAATCAATCAATCCCGCACAATAAGCACTATGTGTGCAGCATGGCGTCGGATCACGGTCCGATCGGCTAGGCCATCTCACTTGAGAAGTCATCCTTTCAATCGTTCATTTTGGTTCACATTTCCTTCCCATCTTTCATTACATGGCACGAGTAGCCTCATTTATCAAGTCGTTCTTGGCACACGGTATATCTTATAATTCAAATTCCCCTTCTTGTACACTAAAATAACATTGTCATCATATCAATAAGGACTAACATATATGGCATTGCACACATAAGGGGTTAATTGTACAGAGGCTTTTAATACATTTTGTCTTAGCAAACATTTTTTGATTCTTTACATGAATTCATAACCTTTATCGACACAGGTTCCTCATTTCAAGAACATTCTCAAATAGCATGACATCATGATAAACATTTAGAGCAATAATTGAACATGAATCTCTCAACACCACATATTGGGGAAGCCAATTCTAGCATGATCAAGTTAGGAACTTACACCAAATACTCGAACATCGGGGGTTCGATTTTAAGAAGAAGGGAGTTTAGCCATACATACCTCAATTGAGATTTCTTTAGAACTTTTAGATGATCCAAGTTTTAGCAACTACAATATATTTTAGTAATATAGCAAATTTGAAACCCAAATTAGGAGAATAATCGAAATTCTAGATCACTAGAGTATTTTTCCAAAAACTAGGTGTCATTACTGTTCTTAGGGGCCTTTTATGAAACATTCTACCATCCTTCCACCCATCCTTATTTCATAACCTTCCCTCCTATTTTAGGAATACATGCATGCAAGAAACTTACCCCTAGACCCAGTATTTATCTCACCAAGTGTCCCCCTTTTTACAAGATTTTCGAATTTAAATGATAGGGTATGGATTCTTACCCTCAATGTGATGACCTTCTAGAAAATCTTCAAGTATTTAGCAAGAAATGATGGATATTAGTTTGATGATTGATCTCTCTCTCTAAGAACCCTCTCCTTGACTCCTAAAATATAAGAGAATAGCTCAATATTGTGTAGAACATGCATTTTTAACGAAATAGGGTCGGATTTAAAAATAAGAAAAATGGGTACCCCAACATAGGTCTGCGGTCTCATAATGGTTATGCGGCCTACAAAGTGACGGCAAAAATAGCCCTTAGGTGCTTGTTGCCCAGGTATGCGACCAGTATGCGGTCCGCATACCTGTTCTGCAGTCGCATAATGCACCGCAGAACTTCCCTTCGCAAAATTCCAAGATGATTATGCGATCAATATGCGGTTATGCGATCGCATAATTGGCCTCATAACTGGCCTCAAAATTGGCGAACTTTTCTGCCCCACTCTACGGCGAATATGCGGTCCGCAGAGTGATTATGCGGCCGCATAATGGGCCGCAAAAATGCATTCTTCTGCAAATATTTTCCTTTAGGCCTGTAGCATATTGTTCAATCCCAAAATTCCAAACCATGGCGAGCAAGATCGCCGCGAATAATTTCTACTATTATGACACATAAATCTAACTTGGCACTACGAAATTCCGGGTTTTAGTTAAAAAAATTACGAGGCCTTACATCTTCCCCCACTTAAGATCATTGGTCCTCAACGAGGATCAAGGTTCACTTAATATCACCTTATACAGCTTCAGTTTTTTCACACCACATACCATCAACCCCAAATTTGGCTAACTCAATTGCGAGAGTTTCCTTTGTATCTGGGCCTATCTACCTCTCAGATAGCCCCATAAACACATCTTAGCAACATATATATGATCAAATAACGCAACAGAACACAAAACAACACCAACCGAGGCCTCATAAGGAACATATAACTAGAAAGGAATGTCTTTACATTAGCTAAAAAAGTGATACAAAATATATGGGAAAAACTTCATAGAGCTACTACATGGTTATTCAAACAAATGAGGGTACTTCTTTCTCATTTCATCCTCAGCTTCCCAAGTAGCTTCTTCAACTTGTTGGTTTCGCCATAATACCTTCACCGAGGTAATTTCTTTGTTTCTCAACATTCGAACTTGTCTAACGAGAATGGAAACTAGAATCTCTTCGTATGACAATTCTCAATTAACCTCGATGATCTCAACCAGCACAATAGCGGACGAATATTCAACTACCTTCTTCAAAATGGACACAGGAAATACCGGGTGCACTAATGACATCTCAGGTGGTAGCTCAAGCTTGTACGCTACCTGACCGACACTTTGAATGATTTTGTACAGCCCGACATACCTCGGACTCAACTTCCCTTTCCTTCCAAACCGCACGATCCTCTTCATGGGATAGACCTTTAAGAACACCCAATCATCTTCTTTGAACTCTAAGTCTCTGCGACGAACATCTGAATAGGAATTTTGACGACTCTGAGCAGCTTTCAAATGTTCTTTTATGATCTTAACCTTCTTCATAGCCTGATGCACAAGGTCTTGTCCTATCAATTCAGCTTCTCCAACCTCGAACCACCCAACTGGCGATCTACATCTCCTACCATACAAGGCCTCAAATGGTGCCTTATGAATACTAGCATAAACGCTATTGTTATAAGCAAACTCTATAAGTGGCAAATGATCATCCCAGCTACCTTTAAAGTCAAGAACACAAGCACGCAACATGTCTTCAAGCGTCCGAATAGTCGGTTTTGCTTGCTTTTCGGTCTGTGGAGGGAAAGTCATGCTAAGATTTACCTGCGTACCCAAACCATACTGAACTCTCTTCCATAAATTACATGTGAACTGGGCCCCTCGATCGGAAATGATGGAAGCTGGAGTGCATGAAGCCTGACTATTTCCTTGATATACAATTGAGCATATTGTTCTGCGGTGTTGGTGGATTTACCTGGTAAGAAGTGTGCTGATTTTGTGATTCGGTCCACGATCACAAAAATTGAGTAAAACTTACGCGGAGTGTGTGGTAACCCTACCACAAAATACATATTGATCATTTCTCGTTTCCACACAGCTATTTTTATTTTATTTTTGCCAGACCATCGAGCCTTTGATGCTCGACTTTCACTTGCTGACAGGTTGAACATTTATCCACAAAGTCTGCCACACCCCTCTTCATGTCATTCCACCGGTAAACTTCCTTGAGATCATGACACATTTTCGTAGAACTGGGCGCACGGAATATCTAGAAGTATGAGCATCTGCCATGATTCTTTCTCAAAGACCATCCACGTTTGGAACACATAGTTTCCCTTGGTACCGTAATGTGCCGTCATCCATGCCAAGAGAAACAGTCACGGTTTTATGTTTTTGAATCCCCTCTTTCAGCTGCACCAACGCTGGATCATTGTAGTGCTTCTCCTTGACTTCTGCCATAAGCAATGATTCCTTCGTATTCTGCACAATCACTCCCCCTTCATTAGATTCCGCAAGACGAACTCCCAAACTGGCCAACTAGTGAACCTCCCGGGCCAACGACCTTTGACATGCCTTGAAGTGAGCCAAACTGCCAGTAGATTTTTGACTAAGAGCATCCGCCACCACATTAACTTTCCCCGGATGATACAAAATGTCGATGTCATAATCCTTGAACAACTCAATCCACCTTCTCTCCCTCGAATTCAATTTCTTTTGTTTGAAAATGTATTGAAGGCTCTTGTGGTCCGTGAATACATCTACATGGACGCCATAGAAATAATGACGCCAAATCTTAAATGCAAAAACCACTATCGCAAGATCTACGTCATGCGTTGGATAGTTCTTTTTATGATTCTTAAGTTTCCTTGAAGCATAAGCTATAACCTTACCACGTTTCATCAACACACACCCAAGATAGATCTTTGAAGCATCACAATATACCACAAACCCGTCAGCACCCTATGGCAGGTCAATACCGGTGTTGTAGTCAATCTTGATTTCAATTCCTGGAAGCTCCTTTTACAAGCATCAGACCACTGGAACTTAACCGCTTTCTGCATAAATTTAGTCAATTGAGAGGCAGGAGTAGAAAACCCCTCCACAAACCTCCTGTAATACCCGGCCAAACCCAAGAAACTACGAATTCTGTTGGAGTTGTAGGTCTAGGACAATACTTTACCACTGCAATCTTTTGAGGATCAACCTTAATTCCTTCTACGGAGACGACATGACCCAGGAACGTAACAGATTCAAGCAAAAATTCACATTTCGAGAACTTCGCATACAACTGGTGCTAATGAAGAGTCTGCAGAACTACCTTGAAGTGATTAGCGTGATACTCTCGACTTCGTGAATATACAAAAATGTCATCAATGAATACTATCACAAAGGAGTCAAGAAACAACTTGAAAACTCTATTCATAAGGTCTATGAAAGTTGTCGGGCCATTTGTTAGCCCTAAAGACACTACAAAATATTCAAAGTGCCCATACCGGGTTCTGAAAGTTGTTTTCGGAGTATCCTGCTGCCTTACCTTCAATTGATGATACCCGAACCGCATATAAATTTTGGAGAAGAACTTAGCAGCTTGTAATTAATCAAACAAATCATCCATCCTTGGAAATGAGTATTTATTTTTTTAATGTGACTTTGTTGAGTTGCCGGTAATCAATACACATCCACAACCATCGTTCTTTATGACAAAGAGAACTGGCGCGCCCCAAGGCGACACACTCGGTCGAGTGAAACCCTTCTCTAGCAAATCCCTCAACTGCTCATTTAGCTCCTTTAATTCCGTCGGTGCCAATCTAAAAGGTGGAATGGATATAGGCTGTGTTCCCGGCATCACATCAATCCCAAAATCAATCTCCCTATCTGGTGGAATCCCAAGGAGCTCATCCGAAAAGACATCGGGGAATTCATTCATAATTGGCACAGATTCAAGGGTAGGTACCTCAGCATAGGTATCCGTAACCCGGACCAAATGATAAATACACCCTTTTTTGATCATCTTCGTGGCATTAAGGTAAGAAATAAACCTACCTTTTGCCATAACATTATTCCATTTCCACTCAACAACTAGCTCGTTAGGAAATTCAAGCCTCATAGCTCTAGTTCGTCAATCGAGATTGGAAAATCATGAATAAAGCCAATCCATCCCCGTTATTAACCTCAAAATCAAACATCCCCAATTCAATGAGATTGGCCATGGCATCTCGACCACGTACCGTGACAAAAAAATCCCTATAAAACATGTGCGGCCGTAATAGACTTTCCAACCGGAGTAGATACAGAGAACGGCTCATGAAGCTGTTCTAGTTCTATCCCGAAGCTCATATCAACATAAGGAGTAATATAGGATAAGGAAGATCCGGTATCAATGAGATCATACACATAATGATATTGGAAAGTCAATATACCTATGACAACATCTGGAGAAGCCTTTGCACTCTGACAACCACTCATAACATATAATCGGTTGGAGCCTCCTGAACTCTGAGCACCATCCCTAGCTGCACCACGCCCTGCTGGTGCTGAAGAGCCTCGAGTTGGAGGGTGTGCTGAAGATGTAGTAGCTCCAGGACTGGATGACTGAGTTGTGCCCCTGCCCGCACCCTGGAGGGATACACGACATTCTCTCTGAATATGGCCTCTCATCCCGCACCCATAACATACTGGCAGGTTCATGTAGCAGATTCCCAAATGCATCTTCCCACACTTGGAGCATGGGGTCCTCCGCTGCTGCTGGAATCGCACTCCTAATTGGCCCTGATGGTCGGACCCCCTGCTACCGTGACTGTCCTAAAGCGACTCCCCTACTGCTGACCATTCCCTGTTGGCAGGGAACTAGCTATGGACTTAGCATAAGACTGGGATGCCTCTGATGATCCTCTCCAAAAAGGTGATCTCCCACCACCGAATGAATCCCCAAGGTTGCCTGCTGACCATGCCATACTTCTACCTTCTCGTTCAATCTTGTTCTTTAACTTTTGAGCCTCCGTAGCTTGGGAAAACGTCATCATCTATCCGTAGTTCATGATAGCATTTAAAGTAGTTGTGGCAGCCTCATTAATAACCAAAGGTCTAAGACTCTACACAAATAGACGCACTCTAGCCTCCATAGTCGACATCATATGAACAACATAATTTGACATACGTGCGAACACCATATTATACTTCCACACACTCTTACTACCCTATTTAAGGGCCTCAAACTCCACAGCACTGGCTGACTTAGTCTCGGAAGGCTATAAATGGTCCATGAAAGCATCTGCAAACTCACTCCACCTCGCTGGAGGGATCCCCTTCTCACGGAATCCTCCCACATCTCGAACAAGGAATATGCCATCCCTTTCAGGCAATAGGCGGCCAAATCTACTCCTTCCATATCAGTAGCACGCATAACTTGGAGAGTCTTATGCATTTCATCAATGAAATCCTGAGGGTCTTCCCCAGGATCAATTCCTGTGAACATTGGAGGGTCTAACTGAAGGAACCTATTTACCTTGGAAACAGAAGAATCCCCTTGCAGGCTAAAAGAGGTGGGTGCAACATTTGATCTCTGGGTCAGAGAAGCCACTAACTGAGTCAGCATCTGAATAGCTCCCCTAAGATCCCCATCATAAAATACCACGACCAGGAGCTGGGGCTGGAGGTAGAGCAGGAATATCGGCGGGAGGGATTGCGGCCCCATTCGCAAGAGTAGGGATTGGTCTAGTCTGTTCTGGAATAGATGAATCAGGAAGTTTAATAATCGTGGGATTATCCTCACCTGCATTATCAAGTAGGGAGTCAACAACCACTCATAGGGTGGCATTAGGTTCATGGCCAATTCTCGCTTTCTTCTTAGGTGCCATTTACTGAAAGTTAGAACAATGTACGAGTTAGAGGAGAACAACCTCACATTCCGCTCTATCGCACGATATAGAACAACAAAGAAGGGTATTATTCCTAAATGTCAAAGTATCCCCCTAATTATAGATGTGGTCGAGAACAAACCGATAAGAAGGGAACTAATATACACGGCTCCGAGACATCCTAGGACACTTTAAAACCTTAGGCATTGATACCAAGTTTGTCACGCCCCAACCTCGGGGAGCGCGACCGGTACTAAACCGAGTGAACCCGATCGAGCAAGTCTATTAGATGACCTCTACCTGACTCGTTAGTGATACAATAAGGCAAGTTATCATTAGTTAAACGGTGGAAGAATTATATATATATAACCTTATGTTGATACCCAATTTTTTCTCAAATTATTTTCAAACCTGCATATATACCTTAAAAATCACTCTTTATAGTAATTGATATTTCCCAATAATTTTCCGTATTTTTATCAAATTATTTTCCTGTTTATTTAATATTTTATATTCCATAATTATGCATAAATGATGTTATAAATAATTTCAAGACATTTTCTTACTCAATATATTATTCATAATACTATTTAATTCTCTTAGGATTTAATTATTTCACAAATTATCCAATATTGGCGTTATTTAGCGAATTACAACAATTTTTGCAATATAGCACAAATGTACATTTATACCGTTTTTAAAATCAATAACTGATCGTTTTATATTAGTTAGTCACCTTAATTTGATTTATTTAGTATTAATTTCATTATTATCTATTTTATTAACTAATTATCTTATTTAATTGGCTATTTAACGTTTAGCCATTTTTATTTAAAACTTGGCCATTTTTTAACCAGACCCCACCTGACCCTTTAACCCATAACCAACCCAGCCCAAACCAAACCCCATACCCGGCCCAGCTCCTAATCAATCTGAGTAGTTGATCAAAGTAGATCAACGGCCCATACACCCCTTACCTTAATTAAACCCAATTACACCCCCCCAACTGACCCCTCATTTGCCATCTCTTATTCTCTCTCTATCTCTCTCTGGTTCTCTCTAGAACCTTCCCTGGCTTCTCTCTTCCGATGAAGCCCGTTCATCTTCTTCGGCTGGTTCTCTCACCGGAAACCATGGCCCCCATCATCTCCTAGTTATTGTTTCACCTCGCACCGGTCCAGTGATACCCTAAAGCCCTCAGGCAAACCTGGAGAGGTTCACTCATCTATTATGGTCCCTCATGCCACTTTTCGGCCATCCCTGGCCGTCTGAGTAAATGCTACGACCTTTCCGGCTAAGGCCGGCGACATTTTTGAGGTTCTTCTTACTTCTCTGGGTTCCACGAAACCCTAACTCCTATATCTCTTCAATATTATCTAGATTTGCCTTATATCCATGTATATTACGAAGCTTTTACATGTTTTCTTTGAACAAAAACTCTTCTACTTTTAACGAGCTTTCACTTCAAAACTAGGGTTTCATAACCCCCTTTTAAAAAAATTCATTTTTTTCTTCTGTTTAAATTTCATTCTATGATTATTTTTATTATTCAACGATTTATTTGAAGTTTTCTTTCGTTTTAACTTACTTTACTGAAAACCCTAGTCTTTCCCCAAATTCTGAGTCCCTTTGTGACTGATATGTTTGTTTAAATGTAGGAACTCTTATCTCTCATAGATGTTAAGCTTCTCTGCGATTTTTATCACGTTGTTGCTGTTAAGGTTTATGATCTCTGTGTTTCTATTATGTTCAACGTTACTATTTGTCTCTGAACTTATGTGATTCTTACTTTACCTAGGGTTTTCAATCTTCCACTGTTCTCTACTACTTGCCTAGGGTTTCGCTGATTTTGTGCTATTCATTGCTTAACAGACCTGATCACTTGTTGTATCGACCCTTACATAGTATTCTCAATTGAATCTATTGATTTCCCTCAGAGCTGTGATATCCTTTCTCAAAGTTGTAACTCGTATGTGTTTTCCTTAGAATGTTTTTTACATATTTTGAATTACTTCCTCATATGTGAGATGCTTTCTTTAGTTATCATTGATCCCTAGTGATTTTCAGTCCCATCCATGATTCTTTGACTGATTTTCAGAACTAAAATTCCATTTTTACCATATTTATGTGCCTAAATAAGCTTTCAACTATTTGACATATACTTTCCTTATTTGGAGTATTCTACATTCAGCCTTATTACATTCCACATGCTTTAATATGGTAAAGTCATTCTTGAATTGATCCTTTTCCTTATTTATTACAATGTGTATCCGTTTGAACCCTGACTCCCTAATTAAAGGGAGTCCGGGCATTGATTGATTCTGATTGACAATTTTTCCATAACTGTATTAAATTAGTACTTCTTACCTTATTTTTCTACTGGTTTTATACTATAAATACCTCTAGTCTTTCAATAACACATACGAACAAGATATTGTTCTAAACTCTCCTACACACACATATACACAAAAACTGATCTGTGCACTTCTCTTTCATAAGAGTTTCATACTTTTTTCACTATCTCTGTTGTGCTACTTGTTATTACTTTGAGTGAGCCGGCTGTAAGTCAAGGCTGACTATTGTGCATCTCTTGTCCTTGCTTGCATTACTGCTTTCCTCATTACACTGGTATGTCCTTATTTAAGCTTCAGTCATCCAAACCAATATGTCTTTATTCATAGTTCAGTTCTTGGCATCTCTTATATGTTTCGACTTGTGCTTCTGCTGTTCAACATGCAATTAGAACTCTAAATCTCTTTTACATGTCTACTGTCACCTTATCCTTCATGCTCAATGTGTCTCTCTACACTCAGCCTTTGTTCTTTATGTATATTTCCATGCCTATGCCCAATATGTTAGTCCAGTCATTATGTTAGTTGTTTAGCTGATATGTTGCTCTAATTTGACATTTAGTCATATTCCCTGGACCCTTAGAAAACCTCCTTTAATTATGTGTTTATGTGTAAGTTGTTTGCCTCACAGGCTGTGTACTTATCCCTCAAACCCCCTCACCCTTGTTTATGATTGCTGGACCATCATGGGTCCCCTATGTGATGCTGACTTTGTCTGTTTGAATTGTAAACTGTTTTTCAACAACTGAATCTCTTATTCTAAAAAGCTGATTTTTATTAAAAGCCCCTCTTCTTTTCAAACTATTTTTTTCAACCATGTTTTACTTAAACTCCCTGAATCATGATCACATCTCACTACTCCTAGTTTCTTAAGTTCAGCCCCCTTCGTGTGAGCACTGCCTTGGGGACCATTTGAGTACCCATTGAACTCTGACACACAAGGCTGGCATTCCTACACTGCACTTACTCATTCTTGGCTAGGGTACCTGGGTGTGAGCACTGCCTGGGATCCTCTGAGGTCCTTAGGAACTCTGACACACCCGGGGCTTATGAAAGGTTATGGCATATGGCATTAAGGACCTGGAGACTTGGGCCTATTAGTAGGCTCCCTATAGTGTAACTTCTTAATTTTCTTATTTACTTATGCAACACTGGTTTGTAATAATTTGTTGTAAATGATTCTGGGGCTGGATAGTGAAATGGGTGGGGAATATGCATGTTGTAGTATGGGTAGAAATCATGCCTATAGGTTTACTTTCCTATATGCGTAATAGTCACCATGCTTAGGGATAACATGTCACTCATGCCTTAGATACCATGATAATTAGGTTTATTTCTTTCAGCATCTCATTACAATTGTATTCACTTAGAAATCATGTTCATGGGATGAATAACAACAAAAAGTGGCTATCGTAATATTACTGCATTCTTGTAATTGCATCACCTAGAAATCCTGCTTTCTAGGATAAGTAATGACCTTAACAACTATCCAAATCTTGCATTAGAGATCATGTCCCTTAAGATATCATTTTTCAGCATATTATTTATGCCAAAATCCTGTGATTGAAAACGTACATTGCATGAACACCTAGAAAATCATGTATTAGGTTCAGCAGCCTAACAAAGAATTGGATTTCCTGTGAAATTCCTGCTTTTTGTTTAAGTCAAAATGTGTTAATAAATGGATCTCTCTAAAATAGGTTCTGACGCTGAAACTGCACATGCATTTAGAACATCATGTATAGGTCTTGCACCATTCTGCCCCCTTGTTTGCATTTAGATACCATGTCTTTTAGGATTGAATTCATATTCGCTTAACACTCACCCCCCTTGGCCTGGTTAAATATTAAAACAGACTCACCCAGCTTAACAACTATTTTCTAACATGGAAACTAAAACAGCATAACTGGAGCAGTTTAGGCACGCCTAGGAAAGCCTTAGGTTTTAACACTTGTTAAAATTGAAAACATATTCCTTTATGTGTATTGTTTGCTAACAACAGGTTAAAATCAGCATTTAGAAATCGGTACATTTCCTTCTCTAAAATCAGTAATAAACTGCCTCGCTACTATATTCTCGCCTAGATATCATGCACTAGGATATGAAGTTAAAAGACCTTATTTGTGTTTGAGTCGTGCTGATATGTGCATAACTTGTGGAGGAATATCTGAGCCTCATATTTACTTCTGTGTTTTCCCCATATTTGTAGTCCTAACTGTCTTTGCTTTTCGTTACGAATTTTGTCCTTTAAACCTAGGGGTTCAGCCTAATACTTCCCTTTTAGGATAGTAGTCCTAGCCTCCTCCGGCACTGATAGGATGAGACGGGTAATAGCACGCAATAGAGTTCGTGACCCACACACGTTTAAAATACCTTCACGGGGTGGGAAAGGGTAGAATATGGATATGATGAACGGTGCGCTAATACCATGTGCAACCCCTCTTTGAGGAGTGACATACCGGGTATTGCATTGATGTGATCCATATTGTTTCAAACCTAGGATATATCTTATATCAAATGTTTTATTTAATTTCTTTTCAAAATTTAGTAACCCTAATGCTTATCTGAAATCCCCTCTTATTTGAGCCATTACTTGCTACTTGCTTATTGTACAAATTCACGAAAACCATTTGGCCGGGAACAACATTTGTGGATCTTTAGAGGTGCCTAATACCTTCCCCTTGGGATAACTTCAAGCCCTTACCCAATCTCTGGTAATGCAAAATAGTCTATGAGATAATCACTCTAGGTGCCCTAACTCACCTTAAAAATCGTTAGGTGGCGACTCTTTTTTTAACCCTCTTCCTTTAAAAAGAGTTGTCAGAATGTCATAAACCCGATCTCCGCTTAAGGGAAAAAGGGGGCGCGACAGCATGGCGACTTCGCTGGGGATATACTTAGGCTTTTACCATAACAAATTGCTCCGTGAATTTGTACCTTTAATTTGTTTAATACTCGCATCTTTCCTCTCCTGTGTTACATACCATTAATTGTTTACTTTTTTCAGGTATTTATTTCGCGTGAACAAAACTGACATTTCTCTTTGTTTTCTTTTTGTACTTACTTTCAATCATAATTGTTGTATTTACTGCTTTCCTCAATGTACAAATACATGACTATCTGTTTAAATGCTTATATATTACATATCATGCTCAACATTCATACTTCACTCGTGCCAAACAAAATACTATAGCAACGCTTACAATGAGTGGTTGCGCTCTTCCTGTATTATTACCCCTTAAATTCAGAAAGGCGCATTTGCAGTAAAACTAGTCGATCAGCGGTGCAGTCGATAGTTCCATGCCTTCCCCCTTGAGTTGTCCGCTCAAGGGTACCAGTCTAAAACCCCACAGAAACCTTACTTCGTTATACTGTTCCATGCATCATGGTCAAACTTAGCCAGGTTAACGTGTTTTCTGCACACTAGCCTTTAAGATAGCCTTGTCCAAAGTCCACTAGGTTTCCCTAGAACCCAAACGGACACCCTCACACTCTGTGCATTTATTTGGAGAACTAAATGCTTCCTGCTAATTATTGGTGTTAAATAGTCGAGTCTGGTGGGGGTAAGGGCCTAACCTTATTTCGCTTTGCAGAAGATTCGGCATGAAGTCCCCAGATTCGGCATGGTCGCCAATATTCACCCTAGGCTGCTGAATTGGTGGGAAGACCTCCACTCTAGTGACAAAACTCTCGTCAGAAAACACCTGGGAAATCTACCATCTATTCTAGATATCCATCCAAACAAAATAATGATAGAGGCTGCTACTCTTTTTTGGGATTGGGATAGTCCGTGTTCCGCTTTGTGAACCTTGAAATGACACCTTTATTAGAGGATATAAGAGGATTGGCCGGTCTAGCTTGGAAATCTCTGAGGTTGCTGATGCCTGAAAACCGCACGGGCAAGGGTTTCCTCAAAATGATGGGTCTGAAGAAGGATCCAGAATTGGTGTGTCTGAAGGATTTATACATCCCTTTCGACTATTTATATGAAAGGTACGGTCACAGCAAATCGTACCGCACCTACCAAGATGAGTTTGCCATCACCTCTCTGGGACATATATATCGCCGAGTGTTCGTGTTTATGTTGTGTTTTTTGGGTTTGATTGTGTTCGCAATGAATAAAGAAAGAATACATACTAGGTTGGCCATGGTAACTAAGACGCTGATGGAAGGGATAGACGGGCAGGACTTCAGCATTGTGCCCATGATCATCGCAGATATGTATCAGGCCCTAGAAATGTGTCAACAAGGAGCAAGGCATTTCGACGGTTGCAAATTATTACTCAAACTCTGGCTCATAGAACATCTGCAAAAAGGTGAATACTGACAAGACATCCATCGAAGGATTTGGGATGACCGCTTTCCATCACCCAAAGCGAATGAACTATATTCCCGACATGTTCGCTCAGCCGGAGAATACCGAAGTATGGGTTGAGTTATTTGGTAACATAACCGAGGATCAGGTTCAATGGATGTTTGAGTGGTTTCCAAGAGACGAGTTCATCATTCGGTCCCGAGACTCTTCATTTCTAATACTGATTTGTCTGAGGGGGACATACCCTTACGTCCCTCTGCGAGTTCTGAGGCAAGCGGGTAGGAAACAGGTCGTACCTAGGGTCGAGAAAATGAGCCAAGTTAGAGCAGACTTTTAGAATGATGACAGCCCTCACAAGTGCCAAGCTCTACAAGATTAGGCTTGAGAAAGACATTGTCGAGCCAGACAGGTATCACGCCGGTTGCACTCCTTTCTATCTTGGTTGGTTAGAAGAAGATCTGGGTGGTCGAATCAAGCCAGGGTTTGTTCGAGGTCACCGGGTTATAGACGAAAAGGCTGAAGCACAAGTCAAGTACAACCAACTGCGCAAAAGGATCCGTGAATATGAGGATGATCACCACAAGATACATGAGTCCCACAAAAGGTTGATCGAGGAATGGAAGGACATGGCTATCAGAGCCAACAACAGGCTGGGGTACTTGGAGCAACGTATAGTTTAACTGGAGGAGAAATTCATCAAAAGGATCGAGACTTGCCAGAAGGTTGAGGTAGCTGAAGGGGGATATCTAGCTAGAACCTACCTACTGTTGGGACTTCGCAAGTTGGGAAAGCTGGTCGAGGGAAGCAGGAATGCCGAATCTTGGGAAGGTCCTTCTAGGACCAAGTAGATAGGGATGTCTTCTTTTGTCTTCTTCATTGATGTAATAAAGCCTATGGCCATTATCGCCTTTTATTTTATAGAGTCATTTTAAAGATTTATCTATTTTCTATCAATAAAATGAGGCATTTAGCATCTTAAGTTCTCCAAATCAATTTGTCGCTAAGCCTACCTCGGACACAAAAGAGGTTCCAAAATTAGGACACACTTTACATTCCCGCATTACGTGTTTAATTTATGCAATATTTTTCATAATCCTCACTGACTTGGTTACCTTTTGTTTTCGTTTCTTTTTTATTCCCCTCCCCAAAGGTTAGTTAGTGCACTCTGGCATCATCCGCCTATCGTACAAGATCCAGGGGCCCTCCACCTACTCCTCCTCCTAGTCCTCCTAAAGGCAAAGGCAAAAAGAAAATGGAAGATTCAAGCAGTTATTCTCGAGGATGAGGGTGAGGAACGCCCTTCCATACAGGCTGTAGGAAAGGGGACATCTCTCAAGAACTGGTCTATCAGGATGACCAAAGCCCGACGAGTCTCGGGGTAGCAAGGCTAAAAACAAGCATTACTTACTGTTTTATTTACTAAATGACTTTCCCTTTTCTGCATTTTCAACTCCTACAATAAGATCTTCAATGTTCAAAACAGTTATTCAATTTATCAAAGCATTTTCTAATTTATTCTATGAATCCAATATTTATTGCTACTATTTTCTCTCATTACTTTATCTATACAACATTACTATTACTTGTCTTGATGAACCGACGACTGTGACATGCAATGAGACAATGCAACAAACGGACATCGATTCAGAGGAAGATGATATACACGATAAGATTGTTAAAGAGGTCGAAAACTTTGAAAATAGACCTAAGTCCAACCTAGACGAGATTGAGGTTATCAATCTGGGATATTCAGAGAACGTCAAGGAAACACGCATCAACATTCATTTATCACCATTAGAGAAGAAAGAATACACCGAATTCCTAAAAGAGTATGAAGACATATTCGCCTGGTCGTATGATGACATGACCGGTCAAGTACGTCTATTGTGGCTCACAAATTTCCGACCAATCCAACATGTCCACCAGTAAAGCAAAAGCTCAGAAAGTTCAAGCCTGACCTGAATATGAAAATCAAATAAGAAGTTACCAAGCAGATCAACGCCAAAAATATTCGGGTAGTTGAATACCCGACATGGTTAGCCAACATCGTACCTGTGCCAAAGAAAGACGGGAAGGTCAGAGTCTTGTCAGCTACCGGGATCTCAACTGGGCCAGTCCGAAAGATGACTTCCCCTTGCCAAACATACACATCTTAATTGAAAACTGCGGCAAACATGAGCTACAGTCCTTCGTAGATTGCTTCGCTGGTTATCTCAAATTTGGATGGATGAGGAAGATGCTGAGAAAACGGCGTTCATCACGCCCTGGGGAGTGTACTGTTACAAAATGACATTGTTCGGTTTAAAGAATGTAGGGGCCACCTACATGAGGGCCATGACTACCATATTCCATGACATGATTCACAAAAAGATCGAGGTGTATGTGGACGACGTCATTATCAAATCAAAGAAAGCTGCCAATCACATGGAAGATTTGAGGATGTTCTTCAACAGGTTGAGAAATCAGAAGTTGAACCCCACAACGTGTGCATGGGGGGTTCCTGCTAGGAGGTTGCTGTGAGCTGCCGGGAATAGAATTGGATACGTCAAAGGTCAAATCCATTCAATAACTACCACCGCCAAAGAACAAGAAAGATGTTATGAGCTTCTTGGGGAGGCTCAATTACATCAGCCGATTCATAGCACAGTCTACAGTCATTTGTTAGTCGATCTTCAAAATGCTAAGGAAGTACGCTGCGACTAAGTGGATCGGCGATTGTCAAAAAGCTTTCGACATAATCAAGGAGTATCTATACACACCGACGGTCTTGGTTCCACTTGAGCCAGGTAGGCCCCTGCTACTCTACCTTGTCGTATGGAGCTTTCGGTTGCGTTCTAGGGCAACATGATAAAACAAGAAAGAAAGAGCAAGCCATTTACTATCTTAGAAAGAAGTTCACTCTGTATGAGGCCCGGTATTCTTTGCTGGATTGCACTTGCTGCGCTTTGACTTAGGTCGCTCAGAAGTTGAGGCAGTACTTCTGTGCCTACACAACATATCGCATATCAATGATGGATCCATTGAAGTACATCTTTCAGAAACCCATGCCCACTGGCATGCTAGCCAGGTGGCAAATCTTGCTGAGTGAGTTCGACATTATTTATGTGACTCAAAAAGCGGTAAAGGGACAGGCATTAGCAGACCATCTTGCTGAGAATCTTGTGGACGGAGAATATGAACCCCTGAAAATGTATTTTCCTGATGAAGAGGTATCATTCGTAGGACAAGACATTGCAGAATCCTATGACGGTTGGAGGATGTTCTTTGATGGAGCAGCAAACTTCAAAGGGGTCGGTATTGGAGAAGTCTTGGTATCAGATACCGGTCAACATTATACAGTATCTGCCAAACTCAGGTTTCCCTACACCAACAACATGGTTGAATATGAGGCTTGTATCTTAGGGCTCAACATGGCTATTGACATGAACGTCCAGGAGCTATTAGTGATTGGTGACTCAGACCTATAGGTACATCAGGTACAGGGAGAATGGGCAACCACGAATTCCAAGATACTACCCTATCTACATCATGTTCAGGAGTTGAGAAAGAGGTTCACAAAGATAGAGTTCCGGCATGTCCCCAGAATCCAGAATGAGTTCGTCGATGCTTTGGCTACCCTGTCGTCCATGATTCAACATCCAGACAAAAGTTTCATTGATCCCATTCCAGTGGAAATCCACAATCAGCCGGCTTACTGCGCCCATGTCAAAGAAGAAGCAGATGGAAATCCGTGGTTCCATGATATCAAGGAATATTTGGCAAAAGGAGAATACCCGGAGCATGCAAATGCCACTCAAAAACGCACACTTCGGAGATTGTCTAACAATTTCTTTCACAGCGGAGGAATCCTATATAGGAGGACTCCTGATTTGGGTTTAATAAGGTGTGTCAACGCAAAAGAAGCATCAAAATTACTGGAGGAAATTCATGCTGGGTCCTGCGGCCCACATATGAACGATTTTGTTCTAGCAAAGAAGATACTCCGAGCTGGTTACTTCTGGATGACCATGGAAACGAACTGCATCCAGTACGTCCGGAAATGCCACCGTTGTCAGGTACATGGAGATATCATAAGGTTACCTCCGAGTGAGCTTAATACAACAAGTTCACCATGGTCGTTCGTCGCCTGAGGCATGGACCTCATTGGACCAATCAAGCCTACCGCCTCCAACGGACACAGGTTTATTGTGGTCGCCATTGTTTTATTTACTAAATGGGTCGAAGCAGCCTTACAAAGCAGTCACCAAGAAAGTCGTGGCCGACTTTGTTCGCGACCGCATTGTTTGTCGGTTCGGAGTTCCAGAGTCAATCATCACCGACAACGGTTCTAATCTCAACAGTGACTTGATGAAAGCCATGTGTGAAACATTCAAGATGAAACACAAAAACTCCAGAGCCTACAGACCTTAGATGAATTGAGCTATAGAAGCCGCTAACAAAAACATCAAGAAGATACCAAGGAAGATGATAGAAAAACACAAGCAATGGCATGAGAAGTTATCATTTGCCTTATTAGGATATCGCACAACAGTCCGCACATCAACCGGGGAAACTCCCTATATGATGGTCTACAGTACAGAGGTTGTTATTCCTACCGAAGTTGAGATTCCATCTCTGAGAATTATTCAAGAAGCTAAGGCTCAGCGACGCGGAATGGGTAAGGAGCCCTTATGAGCAACTAGCCCTCATAGACGTAAAGAGAATGAACGCAGTTTGTCATGGTCAACTATATCATAACAGAATGACCAGAGCCTTCAACAAGAAAGCCAAGCCAAGGTGATTCACACCACGGCAGCAAGTGCTAAAGAAAATCTTTCCACATCAAGATGAAGCCAAAGGGAAGTTCTCTCCCAACTGGCAGGGTCCGTATATGGTTCACAAAGTGCTGAAAGGAGGAGCACTTATACTTGCAGAAAGGACGGAGAAGTTTGTCCAAAACCAATCAATTCAGATGCAGTCAAGCGCTACTATGTGTAATTCCTTATGCTTTTTTCCACAATGTAAATTGAAATACGCCTTACCTGATTCCCGTTTTAGAAGGGATACGTAGGCAGCCCTATGGGTTCGGTCACAATTAAATAAAAATCTCATCTCCCCCACAAATGGAAACTGGGGCATCCTCAAAATTCTGAAGCATGTTCAGCCAATCGTCGGACGAGCAACATCCAGAAGTATTCACCCCTCAAATTGGGGCAGAATTTTGAGGAGGACCCTCAAAATTCCGTGGAAGGAGAGGTTGCAATATCTCTAACCGCGTCCCGGTCGTCGGTTCATCTAAAGATACTTTAGATTATATGCTTATGTCATATCTTTACAAAATCATGCATATTTGTTTTTACTTAAACAACTTGTTTAGCAAATGCTACACCAGTGATACAGACAATATCATCACGATCAAGCGAGCGAGTCAAGTAAATCCAGCGGGAATGCGAACTGACCTTTCCCCCCTTTACAGAACTCACGATTTTTCTTTGGATGCAGGCACAATGATTGAGGGCCCCGAAAACATACTATCCACCTGAAGGACATATATTGCTCAGAGACACACCTCTCAAGCTCGTCGCACATGCCGACGTTTATTATCATCACAGACGGCACTTCACTTATCGCAATACTCACAACAATCATATCGTCGCAATTTATCACCAGTTAAGAACTTCTATTTGCATTTATTTCCTGCATAAGGCTACCATTCTGCCTTTCGAGACTAAACGATGTCTCCATCTGCATTGCATAAGGCTACCTTTCTGCCTTCCGAGACTAAACGATGTCTCCATCTGCATCTGCATTGCATAAGGCTACCTTTCTGCCTTCCGAGACTAAACATTGTCTCCATCTGCATCTGCATTGCATAAGGCTACCTTTTTTCCTTCCGAGACTAAACGATGTCTCCATCTGCATCTGCATTGCATAAGGCTACCTTTCTGCCTTCCGAGACAAAACGTTTTCTCTATCTGCATCTACATTGCATAAGGCTACCTTTCTGCCCTCCGAGACTAAACGGTGTCTCCATCTGCATCTGCATTGCATAAGGCTACCTTTCTGCCTTCTGAGACTAAACGTTGTCTCCATCTGCATCTGCATTGCATAAGGCTACCTTTCTGCCTTCCGAGACTAAACGTTGTCTCCATCTGTATCTACATTGCATAAGGCTGCCTTTCTGCCTTCCGAGACTAAACATTGTCTCCATCTACATATGCATTTATTTCTTGCATAAGGCTACTATTCTGCCTTCCGAGGTTAAACGCTACCTCCGTCTGCATTTTCATAAGGCTACCATCCTGTCTTCCGAGGCTAACGCTGCCTCCCATTTACTTTTCAAAGCAACCACTGTCTCTGTCATTATTTACTTTGCTTCCTTTCGGGCTAAGCTCTACTCCTTTAATTCGCAAGACTAAGCTTTGTCTTGTTAGCATCATACTATTGCATTTTCATGGGCTGAAATATCGCCAACCTATCCAAAGGCGTCATCGTTCGGAGGCACCACCTTCATGGCCCGAGAACATCATTTCATGGCCTGAGGATCTCTTTTATCAGTTTGCATATCATTACTCAAAGGCATCATGGTTCGGAGGCACCATCTTCATGGCCCGAGAACATTATTTCATAGCCTGCGAATCTCGCATCAAGCGATTCATGGTCCAGGACATCATGTTCTAAGGAAGTCATCCTCAACCGTCTAAAGACAACATTCATAGTCCAATGGGAATTGTCATCATGTTTAAATTACGCACAATATATGTTTGTTATTCATTTGCAGGAAATCCGGCTAGGAACAGCCATCCGGGTAGGAGCGAACCGCTCCAGTTCTCCTAATTATCCCGTAAGCCATTCTGTTCACCTTGCCTTGCACCTTGCGTCCGTCCTTATAATACGTCACCGGTATACTTCGCCGGTAACTCCCGAACTACATACGACCTTATTCTTGTAAAACCAAGGATATGTAGGCAGCTCATAAGCCAGTGTGCGGCCTAAATCTTTCATACTATTTCCATTCGGTCAAAATTGGCCATCATGTCTTTACCCGACAACTCTTTCATCCTTTTCGGGTAAAGAGGGGCAGCTGTTGATACCTAATTTTTCCTCAAATTATTTTCAAACTTGCATATATACCTTCAAAATCACTCTTTATAGTAATTGATATTTTCCCATAATTTTCCGTATTTTTATCAAATTATTTTCCTGTTTATTTAATATTTTATATTCCATAATTATGCATAAATGATGTTATAAATAATTTCAAGATATGTTCTTACTCAATATATTATTCATAATACTATTTAATTATTTCACAAATTAGCCAATATTAGCTAATTACAGCAATTTTTGCAATTATAGCACAAATGTACATTTATACCGTTTTTAAAATCAATAACTGATTGTTTTATATTAGTTAGTCACCTTAATTTCATTTATTTAGTCTTAATTTCATTATTAGCTATTTTATTAACTAATTGGGTATTTAATGTTTAGCCACATTTTTATTTAAAACATAGCCATTTTTTAACCCAACCCACCTGACCCTTTAACCCATAACCGACCCAGCCCAAACCAAACCCCATTCCCAGCCCATCTCCTAATCAATCTGAGTCGTTGATCAAAGTAGATCAACGACCCAAACACCCCTTACATTAATTAAACCAAATTACCCCCCCCCCCCACCCAA
>ML251428.1:20353-42373 GCA_005239495.1 Nicotiana undulata | reverse complement strand
TATATATATATATATATATATAGATACATTCGGAGAAAGTATATTTCAAAGAGGATCTTTCTATACTGAAATGATTATATCTTCGAAGCGTTCAATATAAATTGTGGTTTTAAAAGTTTTCATCAATTTATTGGGTTTATTGGTTAAAGTCTTATGTGGACAAACCGACGCAGTGCTGAGTTGCCGGTGTGTTTATTGTGTGGTGGGTTTCCGTTTTGGCTCGTATTTTCTGTCATTTCTTCTGGTATTATTATGGTGTTCCGTTGATTAGTTTTCGGTAATTCTTTCCGCATTTTATTGTCATGTCGTTAACTATATCGTAAAACCTTTAGATAGATATTATGTCCGGTCATTTCAATATTGTTGCCTGTTTAATTTATTAGACCAGTGGTGTCTCGACTAGTCCTCGTCACTACTTCATCGAGGTTAGTCTTTATACTTACTGGGCACCGATGTGGTATGCTCAGACTACATTTCTGCGTATTTTTGTGTGCAGATCCAGGTAATTATTGTTAGTAGGTGCGCGGATCATTGACGAGGGGACTCAAGGTAACCTGATGTTGCGTTCGCAGGCTTCAGAGTCACCTTCTTGTATTTATTATTCATACCTTGTTGTATTCATTCCGAACAGTGGTAATTATGGATTTTAGAGTAAATTCGTAGAGCTTATGACTTGTATTACCGGTATTGGGAACATTGTAATTCTGTTAAGATTTCTATATCGAGACTATTAGATTTCTTGTATCATTGTTATTATTCTCTAAATGTTAGACTTACCTAGTCCCTAAGACTAGGTGCCATCACGATACCCAACGGAGGGAAATTTGGGTCGCGACACATAAAGATACCAATATGACATATAATTATACCAATAGGGTATACAATTCTATTAATTAATTCCAAGAGACTGTATATGACTATACTGCTATTACATAATTAATATGATAATATATTTCAAGATATTGTACTATCATATTATTATATAAAATAACGCATAAAGAAAAAATCAAAATGGCATAAAGAAAAATTGAAAAATTCTAAAAGGACCAAATTATAATAGTATACTGTTACGTTATATAGTATACTGTAACAATATACAATTGCAATGAACTATATACCAAAATGTTATATACTATGTCATTTTTGTATACAATACAAATTCCTTTGTATATATTTTCTTCTCTTTCTTTTTTAACTATATGAAAAAAGATAATGGTATAGTATGCCTTTTTATTTATTATTATTATTTCATGTATTAATTATTAAAAATAACTTATTTTAGCATATAATATACCACAAATAATATATTAGTAGCAGTCGAAGTATATTGGTGTGGTATACTATGATACCCATATAGTATATGCCATATTGAGAAAATGAAATAATATATTAGTATTTAATGTTCTATGCATTAGAATGCTAGAATGGTATACAAATATACCAAATAAATATATAATTATTTTATGTCTATTCCTATATCTACTAGTTATACAATAAATAATAACTCTATCAAATACTCAGTTTACGAAAATATTTGAAGAAAGTGTGAAATCGTCTAAATTTTGGGAAATGATCTGAAAATTTCAAAAAACTAAAAAATGATCCAACTATAACAGTATACTGTTATTTCATATTGTATACTATTTGTTAAATTATGTATTGTATATCAAAATGGCATATAGTATACCAAAATAGTATCTTATATATCATATAGCATAATAATATAATATGTTAATTAATTATTATATACCAAAAATGCTATATAGTATAACATTTTGATATACATTACAAATTCATCTTTTTCACTAGTTCAACTCAATTTTAATCCAAAATCTAAAAATACATCTCTAAATTTTTTATCAAATTGACTAAGCAGAGCCTACAATCAACATTTCAATCACACTCTAATCTGCATCGAATCGAAATAGCAACAAACTCGACAAACACACTTCCCGAGTTTCAAGCTTTAAGTTCTTCAATGGTGGACTAGATTTTCTTATAATAAATCTCAAAAAATTAGCATTAGCACCATAATCTACCATCAATTAACAACACCCAACAATTTAAACAGCAAAATACTTCAAACATATACATATCTTGTCACAATACCGTCAAATTTGTACTTTATAATTTTGTCGCTTTTGGAAATGAATTAGATGGTCAAACTCCAAAGTGAAGTCGATAAGGTGAATATGACCAAAGTTTATAATTTTGTACTTTAAAATTTTGTCACAATACCGTCAAATTTGTACTTTAAAATTTTGTAGCTTTTGAAAATGAATTAGATGGTCAAACTCCAAAGTGAAGTCGATAAGGTGAATACGACCAAAACTTGCAACAAATAACGTCGACAATTTGTTATTACGTATACAACTTCACAAATTTGTAGCAAACTGAAACCTTAGAAATTTCTATCCTCTTTTGATAAATCTTTCTTTTTAGCTTTTTATTGCTGGGGAAAATGATAAAGATAGGAGAGAGAGGTAGATAGATCATATATCTAATGAAAAATCATAGAGATATTGGCAAAAGGAAAGAAAGAGAAAGAGCGGAGAAAATGATAAGAGAAGAAAAAGAAAAGGAGGAGAAAAATAGCTTTAACAAGAACAAAATAGGAAAAAGGATTAATGGGGAATTACTTTTGGTTGCATAAGTATATATTGTAATTATTTTTAGAATAGGTAAAGACGAATAATTATTTTGGGTGGAACTATATATCATAATTTGCTCAAATTAGTTTGGAATGACTCAACCAATCGGAATTTTCATTGGGTCAAACAGCCGGCTCAATTTAACTTCGGACAACATATTGACAACACTAAAGTGTCAAATAAATGGGCTGGATTAAGTTTGTACGAGTCAAAACAAATCCATTAAGTTAGCTAGGCGACATAAAAAAATTCTTCGGCCTTTTGTTCAGTTTACTTGGAGAACAGATTTTGGGACTACACACCATAGAGGATATTTACTCCTACTAGTCAACTTATTCTGAATTTCTAATTACAGAGAGGAAGACAAATGTTTACCATAAAATGCAAGAACAATTAAATTTATATTGTCGTTATACGGATACGTGATCTAATTCAATACTAATTGATAAATAGTGAATTAAATGAATAAATTGGACAATAAAGTAGATCAAACCAGCGTATCAACAGCGCTCGACCTCGATTTGAGATGGTCTCGAGGTTCGATAATAAGAACAATGAAGAACAATAGCAAATAACAATGAACAGTAAGAAAAATAGAGCATCGCATATATTTTAATCAGTGAATGATAGATGTCGTTACAAATGAATAGGGTCCTCTTTATATAGTAGAGGAATTCTAAATAAGGTACAATTCTAATAACGGAAGTATATATCATGATTGGTGTCAATAAACGCTTGATTCGATCTGTCCCGGGATTTCCGCCGAAACCTTCGGTCCGTTGCTAATATCTTGGCATTCCGTTATTATGCCTTACTCTAAGTTGGTCATGCTCGATCTCGATCTTCAGCGAGTACCTCGAACTTCACGTTCCATGATCTGCCATCGAGTTCGAGCCAGGTCTGTTACGAGCCTTCTCTCGAGGTAGTACCTTGTGTCTACGAAATCGGACATATTCGATTTCAACCGTATACAGATAGTCCCAACGTTTCTTAGAGTAAAACGACAAGAAACGATTTGATCATCGATTCTCCGACACCTCGATCATGACGTCGTCCTCGTGACGTAAGTGACGGATGTGACCGAAATGTCCCGTCAGTCTAGTTCCCCAAATCATTAATGCCTGTCAATTAGCGGTCGGTCACTAACGCCACCGAACCGTCGCCATGAGCCTATAAGTACCATTTTCTTCATTGAATCAAACTTTACTCTTGCTTTGATCAAGTCTCCTAACCCTTCTCATCTCCTTTCTATCGCCGCATGTTAAGTCACCGTCGATATCACACCACCAGTTTTCTATCTTCTTTTCCCCTCTTTTACACACATCCATGGCTAAAACCTCAAAGACCGTACCGCAAAAAGAAAAATCCTCCCCCTCTTCGTCTTGGCCGGCCAGTGACAAAACACCGATGGAACCAGCTCCTCATGAGTACGTTCCCGGTTCGTGTACTCTAAAATCTGACTTCAAGGTTGAGAACCTCTCATCGGTACCGGGCCGATGCAAGCATGTGTCGATGTACATGTGCTCGATAACGTAGAGCCATATCATGGCCATGTGGAGGGACTACAACGAGGGTCCCGAGGTCGCGATGCAAATCCCTACTCCCGAAGAGAGCATCACTACATATGTGGAGGGGTTCTTAAGTGTTTACATTTACCCCTTCACATTGGGTTCCATCGACCCGGTGATCCTCGACTTATGTAGAAGATATCAGGTCACCCTCGGCAAAATCCACCCCTATCTATGGCACATAGTAATCATGTCGCACTTTTTCTCCAACAAGGCCGAGCTGCTGGAGTTTACTCTAAATCACCTCATGCCGTTGTACCGGCCTCGAATCTTTCGAGGACTGATCCGGCTTCAACGCGGGGAAAATGAAGGCCTTATTCTCGATCATCAACGAGGATAAGGATCGAGGTTGTATGAGTCGATTTATACGAGTGAGGATCCGTGACATAATACCGGAGTGGAACCCCAATCGTAAGTAACACATCGAACATTATTCTTAGCATCCGATTTGGCTCTGTCTAACATTTTCATTTATTTTTCAGTTGTTCCTTGGATGCCCCAAGTAGTCCCCGATCTCGAATACTGGGTTCGTAAGTTAGCCTCAACTTCCTCCCATGCCGAACATGCATGGAGTGACTTGGCAAGGGGCAGATGGGAGGCCAAGAACCACGGTAAGGATCCTTTTTCTCGTGTTCAATACACCTTTTGTACTTCATTTATTACTAACTTTATTTCATGTAGGCCTGACCAAGGATGCCTTTCTGATTCCCTCGACCAACGAGGAAGAAACCAAGCCTTCGGCTCAGAAGCCGGGGAAAGACAACAAGAGGAAAGGTGCCTCGCAATCCAGGGACCCCAAGCCCAAGCCTCGAAGGGTGAGGCAGAAAGTAAAAGCTCTCACGGTGGAGTCGGTCCAAAACTTGAGAGAGGAAGAAGAAGAAGAGGAGGAAGGCGTCTCGGCATTGACACTCTGACCTAAGAAATCCGTCGAGGTCGCCAAACCTTCCGAGCTGACAACGATTGCTGCAACCGAGCCTCGTGTCGAGGAGGCTCCAAAAATGAAATCGGGTCACTAGAGGTCGAGATTATTTCTCAACCAACTCCTACTACACCGGATGGGGTCGGTTCTGAGACCCCAAAGATCGATTAGAGCACCCCGATCGACTTGCTCGGGGCCATGACAGCAAGTCAAATGCCTTCACTGCCATCCTTTTCCAATGAGGCAATAAGGGAGGCTAGGGAGTTGAAGACTCCCGATATTGGCGGAGGCTCTAGTGTACATACCTTCTATATATAAAAAGTTCCCTTTCTTTCCATTTTGTCTCTGATAAATTCTGCTTTGTTTTTACCTTGTGAAAATTTTATTGTTGCAGTCTTCGTAGTCGAATGAACACTAGCTCGAACTTAAATCAACCCCTTAGGTTTTTTAGATAAGTAAAAGTGAGTCCCCGAGCTCAACAATATGTTCGAGATTTAGGATGGCTCAATTGACGCCATGAATGCACTACCTTTATAACTAAGTTCGAGCAAACTTTGAACAAACTCTTAGGGTTTTTTTCAAGTAATGAGTAAGTTTCGAACTTACACTAACAAACCCCTTAGGTTTTACGATGAATCTTCGAGCTACATTCTAGTTGACTTTATTCGAGCCCGGAATAGTGGAACCCTTAGGTCTGAATTGAGTGAGAACAAGGTATCGAACTCTAAATGTATCGACCCTTAGGCTCTTTTAGGTTAGGCCGATATGGCCTTTAAAAGATGGCTATTATTTCCCCCTTTTGACTTAAAAGACTTAGTAAAAATTTATGTATGCCTTAGCATGTAATTTTTACCCATTGGGGTTTTTGAGGGTCCGATGTCGATTGAAACCCCTTTGATTTTTTGTGCCTTAGTAGGGTTTGCGATAGTTCGGTACCTCTTAAGGTTTTTTCGAAGACTGATATTATCGAAGCCTCTTTGGTTTTTCGAGGGCTGATTTTATCGAAGCCCCTTTTGATTATTATTTGCCGAGGGTAGCCTTTTTTAACCGATTTTTAATAAAATTTGAAGGCCTATTGTTATTGCGGAATTCGGACGTCTCCGAGACGCGTTATTTTGGCCGTAGCCTATAATTTGGTTGTAGCCTTCGGGTGTGCCTCTTGGGCTTATTCCCAATAACATTTTGAACTTGTTCGAAATGTTAGTCCCTGAGGATGGTGGCCTTAGCCTATAGATCAAGGGGTTCCTCTTCGAGGTCTTATTAGCTTGAGTTTAGATAACTCGAATATGCCTATCGTTGATGGAAGTCCCCGAGTGTTTGAGGTATATTTGCACTTGGCTCTGAGCCATTTTTAGCAAAATCATAAGTATGAAATTTGCATAGTAGAGAATTTGCTTCGAGACACAAGATGTTTGATAACGAAAGAATGCTTCTTTGAATAATTTATACATGCGTACATGTTTTTCCATCGGGGCTCGTCTAACCAATATGGACACAGTTCATTCGACCGTTTGGACCATTACAAATTTTTCCCTATCGAGGCCCTTTGACACGAAGTACTTTTCTTGAAAATAACATCCGAGGGTGATGCCACCCAGTATTCGAGGTTGACTGCAAAGAAGTCTTGGATATTGTTGAATTTTCCTCAGGTAGCACATCTTGCCTCGTTAAAAACCTTGTCGAAAAAACCCATTTGGGATAAAACTCGATCCAAGGGAAAAATAGTGCAACGCGTACTTTAAAACCTGAGGTCTTGATGTCTTTGTTCGAACCCCTGCAATAAGTTAGTGTCAAAATATATAAATGAAAGAAAGGAGAAAGTTATACCTTAGCAGTGATATGTTCCAATTGTTCCAATTGAGAAGTGATATGTTCCAATTGTTCGGCAGTGGTTTGTCGTCCATTGTTCCGAGCTTATAAGACCTTTTTTCCGACTATATCGAGGACTTGGTAGGGTCCTTCCCAAGTTGGGCTAAGCTTACCTTCATTAGGGTCTTGTGTATTGATGGTGACTTTCCTTAGGATTAAGTCCCCGATTCTGAAGTGGTGAAGGTTGGTTCTTCTATTGTAGTACCTTTCAATTCATTGCTTTTGGGCAGCCATGCGAATGAGTGCAGTTTCTCGTTTTCCATCTAACAGTTCGAGGCTAGTATTCATAGCCTCGTGGTTCGGTTCCTCTGTTGTATGTCAAAACCTGGCACTCGGTTCTCCGACTTCGACTGGGATCAAGGCTTCAGAGCCATATACTAAGGAAAACGGAGTTGCCCCTGTGCTGGACTTCAGTGTCGTTCGATATGCCCAGAGGACTTCGGGCAGAATTTCCCTCCATTTACCTTTAGCTTCGTTCAGTCTTTTCTTCAGGTTTTGGATGATAGTCTTGTTCGTCGACTCGGCCTGTCTGTTCCCACTGGGGTGATACAGTGTTGACAACGTCCTTTTTATTTTGTGGTCTTCAAGGAATTTCGCTACTTTGCTGCCGATAAACTGTTTACCATTGTCACATACTATTTCTGCTGGTATCCCGAATCGACATGCAATGTGATCCCAGATGAAATCTATCACTTCTTTTTCTCTAACTTTCTCGAAAGCCTATGCTTTAACCCATTTAGAGAAATAGTCAGTCATAAACAAAATGAATTTAGCTTTACCTGGGGTCGATGGCAGTGGGCCAACGATGTCCATCCCCTATTTCATGAATGTCCACGGGGATAGGACCGAGTGAAGTTATTCTCCAAGATGGTGGATCATCGGTGCAAACATTTGACATTTATCGCATATTTGAACAAACTCCTTAGAGTCTTTTTCCATGCTATCCCAGTAGTATCCTGCTCTAATGACTTTGCGAATTAGTGACTCGGCGCTGGAATGGTTCCCACAAGTGCCTTCATGGACTTCTTGTGGAACATAATCGGTGTCTCCCGATCCCAAATATACTGCCAATGGTCCATCGAATGTCCTTATGTATAATGTTCCGTATTTGTCTAATGTGAAACGAGCAACTTTAGTTCATAGGGCTCTCGATTCTTTAGGGTCCGATGAGAGGTTTCCATTCTTCAAGTACTCAATGTATTTATTTCTCTAGTCCCAGGTTAAACTTGTAGAATTTATTTCGGCATGTCCTTCCTCGATCACGGACCTCGAAAGTTAAACGACAGTCCCCGAGCTTATCTCATCTTCTTCGACCGATGGCCCCAAATTCACAAGTGCATCGGCCTCACTGTTTTGTTCTCGAGGTACAAGTTGTACAATCCATTCCTTGAAACGGTGCAAAGTTACCTGCAATTTGTCCAAGTATATTTGCATTCTATCTTCTCGAACTTCTAATGTTTTTTTCACCTGGTTCACCACCTCATACTCGACCTTGTTGTTAGTCAATTTAGAGGTTTATACGGACTGCCTAATAATGCTTCATGTGGACGGCTTCAAAACGATGCCTAGCCCGGACCCCTTCACATTTGAAGCACCATCTGTGAAAAGGGTCCATACCCCCGATGATGTACCTGATTGCATTAAGAGTTCCTTCTCAACTCAGGTACGAGGGTTGGTGTGAAATCGGCCACGAAGTCCGCAAACATTTGAGACTTGATGGTCGTTCGGGGTTGATATTCGATATCGTACCCACTGAGTTCGACGACGCATTTAGCCAATCGTCCTGATAGTTCGGGTTTGTGTAAAATATTACGGAGTGGGTAAGTGGTTAATACACATATAGGATGACATTGAAAATAAGGCTTTGACTTTCTAGATGCGTTTATTAGTGCGAGTACCAATTTTACGATGTGTGGATACTTGGTACTGCTTCTCCTAAGGGTCGACTTATATAATAAATAGGAAACCGCGTACCTTGCTCTTCTCGAACTAAGACACCACTTACCGCGATTTCGGATACCGCCAAGTATAAGTAAAGTTTCTCATCTGCTTACAGAGTGTGAAGCAGTAGTGGGCTCGAAAGGTATCGCTTCAATTCTTCCAATGTCTGTTGACACTCCGGAGTCCACGCGAAATCGTTCTTCTTTTTGAGTAGAGAGAAAAACTTGTGGCTTCGGTCCGATGACCTCGAGATGAATCGTCCCAAGGCCTCTATCTGTCTAGTCAGGCTTTGTACGACTTTTTCATTGTCCACGTCGGTGATGTATTTGATGGCCTTGATCTTATAGGGGTTGATCTCGATCCCCCGGTTTGACACCATGAAGCCAAAGAGTTTTCCTGAACCGACCCCAAAAGCGCATTACTCGGGGTTGAGCTTCATGTTATATTTCCTTAAGATTTCGAACGTTTCCCTGCAAATGAGCCAAATGGTCCTCTACGTGCAGGGACTTAACTAGCATGTCATCAATATAAACTTCCATTGGCTTACCTATTTGTTCCTCGAACATTTTATTTACTAGGCGTTGGTAAGTAGCTCCTGCATTTTGTAGCCTGAAGGGCATTACATTATAACAATATGTTCCATACTTGGTGATAAAAGAAGTCTTTTTTGGGTCCATTTGGATTTGACTGTACCCTGAATAGGCATTGAGAAAAGTAAGGATCTCGTGGCTGGCCGTGGCATCGATCATGCGATCGATGTTAGGCAGTGGAAAAGAGTGGGTTGGACATGCTTTGTTTAAGTCCTTATAGTCTACACACATTTTAAGTTTGTTCCCTTTTTTAGGGAGTACAACTACATTGGCTAACCATTCAGGGTATTTTACCTCCCGAATGGACCCTATATTGAGAAGTTTAGTTACCTCTTCCTTTATGAAGGCGTGCTTTACCTCAGACTGGGGTCTTCTCTTTTGCTTCACCGATATGAACTTAGGGTCCATGCTCAGTCGATACGTTGTAATCTCCGGTGGGATCCCTGTCATGTCTAAATGGGACCACGCAAAGCGGTCTATGTTATCAATAAGAAATTGAATAAGTTTTTTCCTAAGTTCGAGGGTTAATCCCATTCCCAGGTATACCTTTCGCTCGGGCAGGTACTTGATTAGTATAACATGTTCCAGCTCTTCGACCTTTGATCTGGTAGCATCCGATTCTTCGGGAACAACAAAGGTTCGAGGAGTTAGGAAGTCCTCCTCCTCTTCTTCTTCTTTTACTACTTGTTTCTCCGATTCGATCGAGGCTAGGTGCGGTTATTGATATTTGGTTTCCTGTTTATCTTTGATGCTTGTCCTTTCCGAGGTTGATGGAGTCGAGATCGGTGTTACCTCCTCGACCGCAAATATTTTCTTTGCATCATGTTGTTTCTCGTATACCATTTTTACACCATCCGTCGTCGGGAACTTCATCATTTAGTGGAGGGTCGACGATACTGCCCTCATGTTATAGATCCAAGTCCTTCCGAGTAGTCATTATATCTCATGTCGCCTTCGATTACATGGAACTTAGTATCTTGGATGGTTCCACCATGTTTACCGGTAGGATAATCTCCCCCTTAGTTGTTTCACTCGCCATATTGAAGTCGTTTAGAACTCGAGATGCAGGTATGATTTGATCCTGCAGGCCGAGTTTCTCCACGACCCTCCATCTGATGATGTTTGATGAGCTACCTGGATCCACTAAAACACGCTTAACTTGAGCTTTATTTAATAAGATAGAAATTACCAGAGCGTCGTTGTGTGGCTGAGAAATGCCTTCCGCTTCCTCGTCGTTGAATGATAAAGTGCCCTCGGCCACATAATCTCGGGTCTGTTTCTATCTGGTGATCGACACCTTAGTGCATTTGAATATGGGTCTTTGTGGAACGTCGACCCCACCGATAATCATATGGATGACATATTGAGGTTCTTCTTGTTCATTCTTCCTATTGGCGTCCCTTTCCCTGAAGTGATTCTTAGCTCGATCACTGAGAAACTCTCGAAGGTGGCCCTCATTGAATAGACGGGCTACCTCTTCCCTCAATTTCCTGCAATCCTCGGTCCTATGACCGTGTGTGCCATAATACTTGCACATTAAATTTGGGTTCTTTTGAGAAGGATTGGCCTGTATAGGTCTAGGCCACCTAGTGTTTTTTTATCCTTTCGATAGTCGATACAATGCCTCATGCATCGATGCTAAAATTGTATTCTGATAGCCGAGGTGCTTCTGGGATCTGCATACTTGTCAAAACCAGACTTGCTCATAAGTCCCCGATAACTTTGTCCTCGATCACTTCTTCGATTGTTCCGGGTGGAATTGCATCCCGGACCCTTGTTCCTTCGATCTGCAATATATGGTTGGTATCGATCATTATTCGACCTAGCTCTCTATCGACGTCCCTCTGATTTTTACCTGTCGACCTGTTTGGATGTACTGAACCGGAATGATCTCCCAATTGGTCGTCCTCAACCCTGATCTTCGATTGATATCGATTGTGAACATCTGCCCAAGTTACAGTTGGGTGCTCGATCAAATTTTGTTTTAACTGATGTGATTCTATAGAACTTCGTTCATTCAACCCTTGGGTGAAAGCTTGTACGGCCCAATCATCTGTGACCGGTGGCAACTCCATGCGTTCCATCTGGAATCGGGACACGAACTCCCTTAGCATCTCATTATCCCTTTGTCTCATCTTGAAGAGGTCTGATTTCCTTGTTGCGACCTTTATGGCCCCGGTGTGCGCTTTTACAAAAGCTTTTGCCAACATGGCGAATGAATCTATGGAATTTGGTGGCAGGTTGTGATACCAAATCATTTCTCCCTTCGACAGGGTCTCTCCGAACTTTTTCAGCAGCACAGACTCGATCTCGTCGTCCTCCAAATCATTACCCTTAATGGCGCATGTGTAAGAGGTAACATGCCCATTGGGGTCAGTGGTCCCGTTATATTTGGGTATGTCAGGCATGCGGAAGTTCTTTGGAATGGGCTTCGGAGTCGCTCTCGGAGGGAAGGGTTTTTACACAAACTTCTTCGAATCCATTCCTTTCAAGATAGGTGGCGCCCCCGGTATCTGGTCAACTCGAGAGTTGTAAGTCTTCGCCTTTTTATCATTGGCTCTGATCTTCTTCTCCCCTGATTAAATTCTCTTGGTGAGCTCCTCGAGCATTTTCATTACAGCAGGATCGGTCCCTATTGTGTTATCGCTCAATCTTTCCGATACTGGCTCGGTACGGTGAGTAAGCTCTAGCTTGAACCTATTTGGAGCTCTGTGTTGGTTTTGTAACTGAGCAATGGAGGTTTAGTGAGCTTGAAGCATTTTGAATATCGCTTGGAGACTGACTCCTTCGTCTCCTCTGCCTTGTGTACCACGACCATCAGATCGGCATTCTCTACGTACACTCGCCTCGAGATCTGCCCCTAAATCCGCATTCAGAGCAACGTGCGAACTGACGTTGGCTGGGTTGATGGGCGGTACTCCTCCGAGATCAGCCTGTGGCACCTCGATTCCTGGAGCAATCACATTTTCGTTTTTCCCGTGAAGTCCGAGGCCATTGTCACCGTGTGTGGATGCGTTTTGTGAGTTTGACATGCTTCAACCTGAAAGCAAAAATTCTTGACAAAGGCAAGTGTAAAATAGTGTGTTTTACCAAATCGTATTGAACAGTCACTATTATCCTTATCCCTACGGTGGGCGCCAAACTGTTTACCCTAAAATTCGAGTAATAATTAAACTTGTATTGTGGTTATAAGGATACGTGATCTAATTCAACCAATTGATAAACAATGAATAAATTGGACAATAACGTAAATCAAACTAGTGTATCAGCAGTGCGCTCGACCTCGATTCGAGATGGTCTCGAGGTTCGATAATAAGAACAATGAAGAACAATAGCAAATAACAATGAATAGTAAGAGAAATAGAGCAACATATATATTTTAATCAGTGAATGATAGATGCCGTTACAAATGAATGAGGTCCTCTTTATATAGTAGAAGAATTCTAAATAAGGTACAATTCTAATAAAGAAGTAAATCCGTGATTGATGTCAATAACCGCTTGATCCGATCTGTCCTGGGATTTCCGCCGAAACCTTCGGTGGGTTGCTAATATATTGGCATTCCGTTATTATGCGTCACTCGAAGTTGGTCATGCTCGGTCTCGATCTTCAGCGAGTACCTCGAACTTCATGTTCCATGATCTGCCATCGAGTTCGAGCTAGGTCCGTTATGAGCCTTCTCTCGAGGCAGTTCCTTGTGTCTACGAAATCGGACATACTCGATTTCAACCGTATACCACAAATACACCTCTTTTAAAGGTTATATACATCTTTTATAATATTGAATAACGAAGGAATCAAAGAAATAATTAGTGAAACGTTCGGGAAAAAAGTAGGTAATACTAGTATAATATTAAAAAACATAAAGGGATAATTTAATTGACTTTCCTTTAAGTTTCGTTTTATTACACTAATTTTTCTATAATTTACGATACTATATTTGTTCCTTGTTTTAAATTGTTTTATAACAATTCTTTTAACCTAAAATAAATGAAAGCTTTGTGTTTTGTTACGTGGTTTATAAACAAGCAAAGTGATTTGATCCAAAAATAATAAATAAACAAGATTAAAAGTAAGACTTAACATTAAGATTGAAGAAGATGGTAAGCCTCTCCGTGAACAGCGTCTCCGAGAACAAAAATAAGAACAATATAGAAAGCAAATAAAATTGTTTTAGTTGAGAGCGAAAGTGTAATACAACATATGTTTCGCCAAGAATTTCTGCCCTTACAATGGCCGGTGAGCCTACTATTTATGAACTCTTCTTAAATGACAATAAAGGGAACATTGATGAATATGTAACGACAGACCATGAATGCAAATATTCTTTGCAATGGTTGTCCATTTAAACGTTAGGGAATATTCTTCATTGAATGCTGTCTGATGACAAATACTCAAACTGCTCCCGTTAACCAGGCTCCCTTCAGAGTTTATCCGATACTAACTGCAACTTGTTGTTCCCAATACCGGTAGTTACTTGACTTCGCCTTTTACTTGTCTTCGATTCCACGTGACACGCTATCATTCGACCATTTATCAATTTTACCTTATACACTCTGAGGTATCAATTGGTAACGTTGTTGCGATATTATAGGAATCAACGGGTAACGTTATAACGATATTATACAAGCTTACAAATATTTTCGCAAGAAAGATGAAGAAGGGCAACTATTATAAAGAATAACAAATCATGTTTAATGTCTTCTTTCTTACAGTAAAAATACAATGGCCAAAAAGAGAAAAGAGGATACTTTAACACACAGATAATATTTAGAAGAAAAATACTTTTACACACAAGGTTTACTTATCATTTACTACTGGTCATTCATCAAGCTGCCTTTGGTGGTTCAGTTGCTACCACAGCAGGTATTTCTTCAACTTTGGCTGTCTCTGTTGCTGGCGCTGCTTCATCCGTTTTAGCCTCAGGAGCAGGGGCAGCAGCAGCTGCTGGTTCTGCTTCCTCTTTCTTCTCATCTCCAGCTTCAACCACTATGTCCTTCTCCTTCACCTCCTCAGCTACTGTGCCAGTTGTTTCTGCCGGCGCTGCTGCGGCTGTGGCTGGTTCCTCTTCTTTCTTATCTTCGGTG
Source organism: Nicotiana undulata (assembly GCA_005239495.1). Classification (NCBI taxonomy): domain Eukaryota; kingdom Viridiplantae; phylum Streptophyta; class Magnoliopsida; order Solanales; family Solanaceae; genus Nicotiana; species Nicotiana undulata. Next base: position 27,748 of record ML251428.1, on the reverse strand, counting down.
ACTACAAACGTGGACACTTTCTCTAACACGAAGAATATGGGACCTGATACATAGGAAGGCCCGAACTTCGAACTTGCTTCACTGACTGCTTTGGATCCCGGAAATTCTTCATTCATTATTCCAACCACAAATTGTTAGTTCGATTGGTTGGCGAACAAAGTTATACAGGAGTTATAAGCAGAGGCTGGTGCAGTGCGGTAAATGTAGGTTCAATTGTAACAGTAACTTTTCGACTATGCGTAAAATTTTATGTGTAAATATTATTAAAATTGCAAAATTATATATTTGAACCCATAACTTTAAAAATATATTGGGTTCAATGTTAAAAACTTAAAAGTTGAACCCATAGAGTTTAAATCCTTGATCCGCCTCTGGTTATAAGACATTAATAATTATCCATAATTTAGTGTACATATATTTCGTTTTTAGGATTTTTAGTTCCATTAATAAAAATGGAATATATAGCGCATGATATAAAAGTCTTGTTTTTGAAATAAAGAGAAAATAAAAAGGATGAATTCAAGGTTATTTTCATCTTTTAGGCGATTTATCTAGTAAACCAATTCATGTATAAAAAGTTATCTCATGTTAGATCTGTTATAAAATAATACTCCCTCTTATTCCAATCTATGTGAATCTGTTTGACTGGACATGAAATTTAAGACAAAATGAAGACTCTTGAAATTTGTAGTCTTAAACAAGTTATAAAGAAGCCAGAATATTTGTGTGGTTATAAATAAAAGCTTATTATTAAGGGTAGAATTATAAGTTTAAACTAAATTGTTATCAAATTTAGAAATGAGTCATTTTCTTTTCGAACGAACCAAAAAAGAAATAAGTTCACATAGAGTGGAACATAAAGAGTATCAAAATTGTAATATAAAACTTTACCGGTATTATCTATATAACAAAAATAAAATATGCCAACCAAACGCAACACTAAATAATATTGCTGAATTGAACTGAGATTATATTTCTAATCAGAGTAATCAAACTAGAACGAACTAACGCCAGACTATAACTAAGTCCAGTTCCAGTATATGTGAACTTATAAAACGCCGACACAGAGTGAACGGTGGAAGAAATAAAGACTTACCAATCTTGACAAGCTCATCAAGGAATTTCTGAACTCCAGCTGAGTGTTTCTTCAGTCCTGCAACCTTTGGCTCCCTCACCAAAGTCTGTGTTTTTTGTTTTCAATCACAAAATTTAAAATTAATCATACGTCCTATAATTGTGTGCTTGTATGTATGTAACAATTCTTTAGTCTAATTAATTCCTTATAGTGACTGATTTTATAAATACCTTAATCTCAGCTGCAGCAGCTTCATAGATTTCAACAACTTTAGGTTGGAGCTCAGTCTTCTTTCCATCGAATTCTTTGCTGTACTGCTCCTGAGATTTATTATTACAGTTACTGGAAGTTGTTAAATAAGAACTGCGTAATTAAGTAAGAATTTGTCTTTCATTTAATCGAAAAATAAGGTCGTATTCCTTTGTAATAATTACTTTGAAATATCCAAAACGGACAAAAGAATTTTTTCTTTTTTTACCTTGGCCACATCAAAGGCCACGCAGGCCTCAGCAGCAGCAGCCTTTTTGGGTCCATTTTTGTCAAAAACCTTCTTGATCTTTGGTAAAACCTTGTCTTTCCAGTAGCTCATCTTTATGTCTTCTAATAATAACACAAAGCACCAACGAGAGAGGAAAAGCAATCTGTAACACAGGAAAAAAAAAAGTTATGATGAGTCAAAGGAAGAAAAGAGAACTAGATATGTGGCAATTTTTTGGATAAATATTTACTCCTTAAAGCTACATATAATTATTGTTCAAAATCAGTTCTAAAACAATTCTTCCAATGCAAATACTGCAAGAAGGAAGGGAAAAAATTATTAGGAAAAGATTAACGAGTAGAAAATTTATGATTGAGAAAAAACACTAGGATGAAGAAGAAGTGGAGAAAAAATTGTCACTGTTACTTACTTGAATGAAGAAAGCGAATACTCTCTTCTTTAATCGCTTGGTTTTAATGTGACCAAAATTGTTTTCATTATGTAGCCAACTGTGCTTCCAAGTTTAATTCCCCAGATCACCCCTTGTCTTTCCCCTTATTCACATAAATACGCTTGCGTCCAAACGACATAAACCTACCCCTTCCTCTTCCGTGGCTACGAGTGTCAAATGGGCGGGTTGAGCTAATTTTGGATGGATCAATTCAAAAGTACTTTAAACTAAAATAAGTTGGGTCAAATTGAACTAAAATTTGGATCATATGCCAACATGTCCAACTCTTACCAAATTTTAACTAATATGTATTATTTTCTTATGAATTGTTTAATTATCAAATAAGATTTTCTTTCTTCTTATGTCATGATCATATATAACATATCCAACAAAAAAAATTATTTTTAAGTTATTTTAACAAAATTACTCATGTATCCATTTGCACTGAAAATCAGCGTTAGGTCAAAGATAAGATGAGTTCAACAAATGAGCAAATCAATAACCAGATCAACCTTAGACAGATTGGATGGATCAAATAGATTTGGGCGCGAATTGCCACACCTATCTGTGACCATCTTTGGATTTAACTTACAATTGTGTTTTCTTTGTTCTTCAAAACTAAATACTTTATTCGTGAAACAAGTTTGTATTTGTTCTTAAACCAAACAAACACTATAATATATTCGGAAATACGTTTTACCAATTTCTTTTCATCACTTTATATGACACTACTACTTTTATTACTTTTTTCATACATTTTTAAATGATTTTAATTACCAGAATTGTGAATTGCAGTATTTTCTAGATAGTATTCACATAGATCCAGTGCTTATTTTTATAGATTGTAAATTGGATGTACCACGGAAACTGAAAATTTAATAATTTTATTTATTTTCTCCACTGATGAGAGTACTAAATAAATATGATTTCATCTATTATTTACTCTTATGCAAATATGTCATGTGTTGGGGCTTTTGTTATACTGCATAAATGCAACTGTTATCAAAAATCAAACTTAAGCAATTGAATTATTTTTCATTAACTAAGTCGAAAACTAATAATTCATGTAAAAGATTAAACAAAGGAATCAAAACGCTAGAGTTTAGGGAGAGCAAGAGCATCTGAGTAGTTAAATAGGCTATAATGGGACCCTAAAAGGATGTGGCGTTGCAAATAAGGCTGCTGTTTCCTTAATTAAAGGTCTCAGGTTCGAGTTATGTGTATGAAAAAATTCTTGGTAAAAAATAATTTCTTCCAAATAAGACTTTATACGGTACAAATACACCAGGTAAAAATAAAAATAGAAAGGGGTATAATGGGGAAAAGATTATTCACAGCTGGCAATGGGATCATTCCGTGGTGGCAGTATCAAAATGGATGGGACCCTGTCCAGCTTGATGGTGATCTGTGAAAGACTTGAGCTTCAAAACATACTCACGTGGCTTCGCTGGCTCTACAGAATAACGCCGTCAAGGAATCCCTCTGTTCAAGTCACCCTCTTCCTTCTCTCAAAATTTCCCACATATCCATTTATCGTTATGAATGTTGGAAATAGAGTACGATGGCATTTCATGTTGTAATAGCACGTTTGGCCCCGCTTCTCTTAGTTTAATTTTTATTCTTTTTAAGTTTTTTTTTTTCAAAAAAAATAAAATAAAGTGTTTGGCCAAGTTTTTAAGAGAAAAAAAGTGCTTCTGAGAAGAAGCAGAATTAGTTTTAGAAAAGTAGGAAAAAATAGCTTCTTCTCCGAAGCACTTTTTTGAGAAGTACTTTGATAAAAATAAACTTAAAAGTACTTTTTAAAAGCTATTGTTGCTTAGAAGTACTTTTTAAATTAATTAGCCGAACACAAACTGTTTCTCATTAAAAGTACTTTTGAAAAAAATCACTTCTCAACATAAGTAGATTTTTCCATCTTGACCAAACGGGCTATAAATATCGTAAGGATGGATTTTCCTACAATATAATTATCTTTGCACTATTCAACATAGATTTTACGTTATCTTTTCTTGTCTATAAATACATAGGCAATTTACATAAGTAGAGACCACCAATAAAGAAGAAATAAAAGAAAGATTTTTTTTTGGTGCAAAAGATACTAATTTATATCATATTAAGGTGGAACGTTACGGGATTATCAAGCATTGTATCCAACATGCTAGGGGGACGACCTCGAGATGGGTCGAGACAAAAAGGGGGTGCCAGGGGTAAACTAGTAGATGGAGCATTCAGTCCCGAAGGACAGCAAAAGGCCCAATCAGGGGTGCTAGTCGGACAGTGCATTAGTACGAGTCTAACAAAAAAGGTTCCCAAGCGATCTGCTTCGAGCGGCTGCTGTACAAAGGGGGGTGGTTGAGCAAAAACAGTGATGGTTGGTGAAATCTCCATCTGCAGTCCATGTTTAGCTAAAGAGTCTGCAACCTGATTTTGTTCCCTGTACGTGTGTAGGATAACTGGGTCATGCAACCGGGCAATAAGAGACCTGCAATCAAAGATGATGTTAGCATAAAGTGGATGAGAATTATGAAGTAGTGTAATAATGACATTGGCATCTAAATTGACTTCGAGGGGTGTATATCCGGGTGAAAAATCCAAAGTAAGGCCCTGGTCGAGGGCGAGTAGCTCAGCTTCCAGTCTATTCTGAATGAGACGATGGTCCGCAAAACCCAAGAGCCAGGTGCCGAAGGGGTCTCTATGTATATTGTGAGGAGAGGCAGAGCCATCCGTATTGAGTTTATAATAACCAGGTTGAGGATGATGTCATTTGATATGCATGGGGGTACGTGTAGATATGCGTGAAAGGGGGAAACGATATAGTAGTATTTGCTGCTATGCAAAGGATAAGGGAGGAGGAGGGAGGGTGAGGGTCGGAGCGAAAATGTTTGCCATTACCCAATCAGAGGTACCAGAGGGCCAACGATAGAAGAATGTCGTTGGGAATACGTAGGGAGTTTTGCATAGGAGTATGCAATAAGAACTGTTTTAGCCATGTAAGTGGTGTGTCTACCGAGGTGTTGAGTGCCGTAATGGTTGGTAGTAAGGATAGGTTGGACCAAAGGTGGAGTGAAACTAGGCACTGTAGAAATAAATGGGTAATTGTTTCAGAGTGGGACTGGCAGAAGGTGAATGTATCATGGGGGAGGAAGCCTATGTGGTGGTAATAACTGGTTGTAGGCAGGCGGTTACGGCTTAGAAGCCAGAGAAAGTGTCTAATTTTTGGCATTAATCGTAGTTTCCAAAGCCAGGTGAAGGTTGGTCCGGTGTAGGGAGGGAGTAAATGGTGGTAGAGAGATTTTGCTGTGAAATTTCCTCGGGAATTTAAGGTCCAGGCAAAAGAGTCGGGATTAATAGTTAGGGATGGGAGATAGGTGTTGAGGATTTGCTGGAGAAGGCCGTGCGGTAACTCAAAGGGACGTTGGTGAAATCCCATTGAATGGATCGTACGGTAAGTGGATATGGTAGCAGAAAGGGTGTGGCGTGGTAGGGGTCTTGTAAGATATTGACGCAAGGGCCGGTTTGGGGCGACCCAGTTATCGAACCAGAAATTAATGAGAGTGACATTTTGCGATGATCCAGCGTATGCCTGATTGACACAGGTGCCAACCAAAGAGGATATTTTTTAAAATAAAAGAGCCACTAGTGGGACGAGAGGGTGTATGATGAAAATATTTGTGCAGGAGAGTAGTGGCCCATAAAGAGGTTGGGTCCCGGATCATGCTCTAGGCTTGGCTAGCAAGTAAGGTTTCATTTTTCAGGCGGAGTCGTTGGATACCGAGACCTCCATGACTTTTGGGCATGGTGACGGTGCTCTATTTGACCGAATGGATTTTCTTTCTAGTAGGAGTGGTGCCCCAGAGAAAGTTGCGCTGACAACGCTCTAATTGATGGATGATAGAACGAGGGAGTTTAATGTATTGCATGACGTGATTCAGGAGACTATTTAAAGTAGAGTTGATAAGGGTAGTGCACCCCGCCATTGTAAGGAGGTTGGTTTTCCAACCGGCAAGCCGCCGTTTGAAGTTGTCCAGAAGGTATTGGAAGTGGCGCTTGTTAGGTCGCGTTGTAAAGATTGGGAAACCTAAATATTTTCCAAAACACTCACCTTCCAACATGCTGAAAGATGAGAGAACATAGGCTTTGTCCTGAGGGGTGACATTTTTGGAAAAGAAAATTTTTGATTTCTGAAAGTTGAGTTTTTGACCTGAGGCACGATTGAAGTCTTAAGAATGTCTATGATGGTATGACAACTACATGCTGAGGTCGTGGAAGTGAGGATTATGTCATCAGCAAAGAACAGGTGAGAGAGGGGGGTCTATGTCTAGAAATGCGGATGGGTTTTGGAGAGAGGTCGTTGGGATCAAGAAGTGGACTATGTGGAGTCTCCATGGGAATCAAAGAAAGTTGTGTGTACGGTGTGGGGGGACTCACCTGACGTATGGTTGGGATCATCACTATGGTGTACTTGCCTAGCTCAGAGTTTTGTGTGGGACGAATGATGAGGGAACACTTGATCATGTTGGATGGGCATTTGAGTCAATTTGTTTTTCATATTGATCCTTTAAGACGAAGATGCAAAAGGTGTTTAGAGTTGCATGGGAGGTTCTCGTTTATCTCATTTCTAGGAGGGTGGCGGCTAGGTCTTGTTGTAGAGCGGTTGTATCTAGTTTGGAGGGAAATGTTTGTGGTGGGGGAGGCAGGCTGTATGGATAGTAGAGGGAGCTCGTGGGACTGTTGGTGGGAAGTGGGAGATCCAGATGAAGATTGGAGGATGGGAGGGTGTTCCAAGGGTGGAAAATCGGACTTAGGAGTGGTGGGTTATAGAACGAGATTTCTAGGATTAGAAGTAGAGTGTGTGTGCGTGGGGAGTTCAGGGACCAAAGGGACTGGACAAAGGCGTCCATCCTGAGTCTCATTCCCTACGAGACAACTTTATCTAGGTAGGAGGAGTTTTGAAGTAATACAATTATCTCCTGGGCGTTGAGGGTGAGGCGAAAGAGAAGAGCTTGGCCGGTTAGGCCCTATTCAAGTCATGACTGTGGAGGAAGGTCCGAGGAGTTTTGGGTCACAAATATTGTTGGGTAAAGTGGCGTGGGAGGTGGGGTAGTGTGTTGTCCATGAGTTCTTGGAGGTGTGGATTCAGAATTGATGGTGGTGGGAGTTTGGGTAATGGAGGTAGAGTCAGTGAGGTTTGTGGATTTTATAGAGGGAGAAGGTACTGCATGAAGGGGGGGGGGGTATTAACGTAGATAAAGTCGTGTGGGTAGTGAAAGAAGAGGTGTGTGAGGAGTGGGGGTGAGGTGGATGACTCAGCATGTGGGAGGCTTAGGTGGACTGGTAGAGGGATACGGTGGAGTGTTGGAGGGGGGTGATGGCAGGAGTCACTAAAAGGGA
>ML251428.1:248-20305 GCA_005239495.1 Nicotiana undulata | reverse complement strand
GGGGGGTGGAATGGGAGACGTGTTTGATTGTGGTTGGAATTGAGAGTGGTGGGGTGGAGAATCGTGTGGAGCAGGCGGTGAAAAAAGGAATGGGCTTTGTGGAGGCTGGGCTAAGTGGGATGGGTCAGAGGGAGGTAGTGGCCTAGAGTTTGGGTCAGGAGAGGCGGGTGGGCCTAGGCCGGTTCTTGAAGGGGTGTTTGGGCTGGGGTGAAAACAGTAGAGGTCCTGGGCAGTAAGTGGGGAGGAAAGTTAGGGTTTTGGGGGTCTTCTAACTTAGGATCCCTAGTGGACGGTATTGAAGGGTGAGTTGATGAAGTTTTTGAGTTTCCTTAATATCCTCATTAGATTTAATTAAAGAGAGAGTGGAGGAGTTAAAGAATCGAGGTAAGGAGGGGGCGTGGTGTAGATATACAGTGGCGGGGTACTTACTTGGGGGCTCCTTGTTATTTAGAGAAGAAGCGTCCATGGGTGGCGATGGTGTGTCTGACGGAGACTCACGTTGGACTTGAGGGGGCGACAAGCTGGGAGGTAGGGTGTTGGTGATACCATGGCGACATCTCGATCTTGTGGAGAAGGTGACCGTTTTACATGGGGTTTCAGTAGGAGGAGGATGTGTTGTGGGGAGAGCAGTGGTAGTGGCATTGGCTGGTGGCAAGGTCGAAGAGGTGGAAGGGTTCGTCAAAACATGAAAAGGACAGGCTTTGGTGTTATGGCCAAAGCGCCCACAGCGGAGACAGAGAATATTCAATCCCTTATACATGATAATTTGCTTGTGTGTGCCAATATATACGTGGGTTTTCAGTTGTTTGGCGAGTGGTATTTCAATGCAAATGTGAGCATATCTCCCTCTGGTAGTAGTAGAAGTGGAGGTGTCTATTTTTAGCAATTGACCTAGCTTATTACCTACTAGCTTTAGAAGCTCAAGGTCGTAGTATTATGTGGGAAATTCGGGAAGACGTGCCCATATTGCGGAGCATGGAAGTTGTGCAGTGGATGCAACAAACTTCGACTCCCATCGATGCATGGTGAGGAAATGCCCAAGGAAGAACCATGGCCCATCGTGTAGAGAATGCAACATGTTATCCTCGTTAAGGAACTTTATGAGGTAGAAGGCATGCCCTAAATCAATGAGATTGATAGGTTATGTGGATTGCCATAATGATTGAAGCTTGGATTTAAGAAGTTGATAGCTTGTGAATTTGTCGAATAATTTGACTATGAGAGAGCATTTCCAAGGTGAATATAAGCGAGCTTTGACGGAGGCTGTGAGGGGGATGAAATCATTTGTGTCATATGGGTTATCCGATTCATCATTGAGATCAACATCCAAAAGATGGGATGGGTCTCGGACGGCAGAAGATCATTGGGTGAAGGAGTGAGTAGAGTGGATAAGAAGGTGGATTTTGAGTGATTTGGGGATATCAAGTTGCATAGAAACTTGGTCAGGAGGGTCATTGTTAGATGACATTGGTATGGAGAGGAGCTATGAATGGATTTAACTAAATAGTAAAGAGAAGAGAAGGAGTTGGGGGGGGGGGATGAGAGAGGATTGTGCTCTTTTTCTAAAGGGAGTGATTCCTTGAGTACGAAGTAGTGTTAAAGATAGACAAGGAAGAGTTTATTACATATGTGCTTAATCTTACCTCTCTTATTGTTATTTTATATTGTTAAATTGATTTGTTAAATTTCATAAATTTCCTTATGTTTATACCATAGAAAACAAAAAATTAGAGGAAGTGTGGTTATTTTTTTTGTGTGAGAATTTGTCTTAAGATTCACTAGCATTTGGTGTAATCTACTCTGATTTCAAATTAAACTTTACTCAATTTATATGGCAATAACTTATGCATATACGGACATAAAATGTGACTTCATTTAGTGATATGATGATAGGTATAAAAGAATTTCTTTCCCATAGCTGCTATTGACATTTATGTTTTGAGGCATTTTTAAAGCAAATGTTTCGATTCGTTATTACAAATTTACAAATGAAACTTCTTCACTAAAATGACATTATTATTTCTAGTTTATTTGTTTTATTTTATAGCTTTCACCATGTTAAATTTATCAAAACTTAAATTTGTGGCACTTGACATCACCCGAAAGAATTATTTGTCATGGGTCCTTCATGCTGAAATTCACCTTGACGCTAAAGGTCTTGGGAATACTATTATACAATAAAATGAATCATCGAATCACAATAGAGCGAAGATTCCTTCGTCATCATCTACATGAATGATTAAAAACTGAATATTTAACTGTAAAAGATCTACTTGAATTATGAATTAATTTGAAGGATTGATATGACCGCCTAAAATTTATGATATTACCGAAAGCTCGGTAAAAGTGAATACATGTAAGTTTGCAAGACTTTAACACCGTAAGTGAGTATAATCTGATATCTTTAAAGTAAGTTCTCTATTAAAATTATGTTGAGACACTATCATATATGAGGACTTATCGCGAAAAGAATTTCCACTTTTCAAACTTCAAATGTGGTGCTACAACATCAATATCGTGAAAACGGTTGTAAGAGTATTTTGAGTTAATCACATGCCTACTTCTGGCCGAGCAGAATAACACTCTATTAATGAAAAATTATGAAGCTCGTTCCACTAGGTCAACTCAATTCCCGAAAGATAATATTGTAGCAGCATATGATAAGTCTGAAAGAAAACAAAATAATTAACGTGGTCGCGGACATGATGGTAGACGTGGACGCTGCAGGGACGCAACAATTATCGTCATCATGGTGGAAATAAACAAAGAGAACAATAATGGTTCTCAAATTATTCCTTAAAAAGGTAAAATTAACTACGGCCAATACATGCATAAAGCATAAACTACGACCTCAAGCCCAAACATGTATAAAGCATAAACTATGACCTCAGACCCAAACATACATAAAGAATAAACTATGGCCTCATGCCCAAATATATGTGTTCAACATTAACAGATTTAAATTCAGGAACTGAGAATCATACTGCAATATTTGATGTTGAAATAGTAAATCATATTGAGTTACATGATATTGGAATACTGAATAGGACTAAACTGAGACATGTATTCTTGAACTGATTATGAAAACTGAAATTTTAATTGTTTATGACATGCTGAGTAATCTAGACTGAGACTCATAGGCATCAAACCCAAGTCTATACTGAGCTCACAACGTTCACAATGAAAGTCATGAATGAGTTATGAAGCTAGAGGATAGAAGTTCTACAACTATTCAAGGAACTAAGCTTAACTATATTTGTGAGGCAATTAGTAACATTGTAAAAGAAATGTAATGTAGGGGGAATCATTAACAGAGTTAGCCCCACATACCTTAACTTCCTGCTCTTGAGCGTAATACAACATTCGCCAGCCCTTTTAGCTTTAATCTATATCAATACAAGTCAAAGGGGTTCCATATTAGCAATAATACTTTTGTTTTGGTCACTTAGACATTTTATCAAACACTTGGTGGGCATAAAGCTTCATAGTCCTTATTAATGGTGTTTCTTGAGACAACAATCCATTCTCTTGCTCCTAGATAAATTCTAAAATCTCAAATTGCTACAATCAATATCATTCTTTGTCGCCCATAACATACACAACTCCCTTAGTCAATAATCAACAATCAACAACCAAAACCTATAACCATTTATGTTTTTCTATCAAACCCATCAACACATATCTCATGAACTAGGGTCTATAATCATTTATCGAATGCAATAATCAATTAGAGGGGGAAAATATTACCTTTTGACGTTCAATCCTCTTGAATTTGAGTTTTAGGGTTTCTTTTCTCAACCATGATGTCCCAATTGAATATATATAATAATTTGAAGTGTTTACCCATGTTATTAAGGTGTTGGAAAATTGAAATTAACTTAGAATCACCATTAGAACTTACCATGGATGGTGAAGGAACTTTTGAGGCATTAGGTTCTTGAGAGCTTCCCTTTCTAGAGCAAGTTTTTGTGTTTTGTGTTTTGGGGTGTGGGGTGTGAGGTGTGAGGGATGCAGTATGACTTATAAAACGGCTTCCCGGGTGTGCCCCATGCATAGGAAGGACCAACCACACACCTGAATGCGCATCAAAGACAATGGCACTTCCACAAGGGCGCAACCGCACACGAAAACAGTTGGGCACACACATGAGCACATAGACTGCACATTGTCCAGTAAAACACATATAAACTTTTTTTACAGAGGTTCATCTGGGCTTCATAATATATCATTAGAAAGGTATTTTGAAGGGCTACAACTTTTATGTTTTAAGTTTTCCCAAATTCTCAACAGATTTTCACGACATCTTGATAGAATAAAGGTTTTCCTTAAACTTAGTTGATTTTATTGAATCTTATGCACCTCACTCTCTGTCTTGATTCCAAAATAACGATTTCTACCATACTGATCTGGTAGGAGTTCATATGTCTGATATGTCACATTGATACTCATTTAACACGTCCACACACCAACCCAAATTTACAGAGTGTTACAAAAATACAACAGAAAATTAATGCTCGCTAGACAAAGATAGTATAGTAAAATTATCGTCTCCACAGGGATTGAATTTAAGTAATGTTCAATTATTTATGAGTTTATGCTATTCAGGATCCTGATTTGGGTTAATTACTAACTAAAATCTGTATATTATATAAAAGAGGGAATAAAAAATGTGACTTGGCACCTCTCTTTGGCCAAGGATCCTATTTATCTTTTTTCTCCTTTTTTTTTGCCTTTTCCTTTTCATTCTTTACATTTAAATTGTTTAATAATTGAAATTAAAAATCGATCATTATACATTCATTACAATTATTATACACTTAATACCCTTTATCTTACAATCACTCAATATATGTTACACTTTCTTTTCCTATTACACAATGTAAGATACTATTTGAATTTTGGTTATTATAAATACTAAAGCACATCTTCTCCCTTGCATCACATTAGTTTCTTCTTCTTCATTAACCATTCTTCTCCTTTTCATTCAAAATTCTTTGTACATAAGTTTTTTTGGACTTATTCTTCTTAGTTAGAAAGTGAGGAAGAGAAGAACATATCATGTTATTTGTGAAAAATATTTAGTGATTCAACTTTTTATATATATATATATATATATATATATATATTGTCACGACCCCAAAATACCCAGTCGTGATGGTGCCTATCGTGAAATCAGGAAAGCCACACATTTCATTTGCTAAAAGTTATTTTCAGAAAAATCACTATATTTACAGCAAGAGTCTCGTTTTTATAAAGCATTTAAGGGTTTAACATCATTAATAATATAAGTAAAAGAAAGCCCGATCCCAGATCTAGTGTCACCGAGTCATGGGTTACTATATCAGAATATCAAAATACAGAGCCGACATAAAGTTGTCTGAAATAAATAAAATGACAGGTAGATAGAGAAGGAGATAATCGAGGCTGCGATTGCCAACTTCTACCCCGATGCCTCCAAAGGAACTCTGACCACAACTCAGCAACCACTACCGGGTCCCGATGTACCTGGATCTGCACACAAGGTGCAAGGGGTAACGTGAGTACACCAACTCAGAAGTAACGAACCAAAACTATGGGTTGAGAGGTAGTGACGGACTAGACCTCAACAATTAAATAATACAATGTATAGAAATTAGTCATGTTCACATTTTATCAGAGAATGATAACAGAATATACCGGTTATGTCCGGTATCCCATGTAACTTAGTATACCCTACATGCAAATATATGAACAGTGTAGAAATGCACATAGTGCTCACAACCCTCACACAGAAGTCCACTCAGTACTGTATCTGGATCACAGGCCCAGGGAAAATCCATCTCGGAATATGCATAAACACTGGTGACCGTAGTCACTCACTACTGAGGAAAAAGGCCAATCCAGCCCCACAGAGAAGATCCATCTCCGGAATACAACACTCGGACAAGATCCATGTCCCGGGAAGATCTATCCCTCACATATCATCAACTTCGGACAAGATCCATGCCCAAGGAAGATCCATCCCTCAATATCAATGCGCTCACTGAAGGTATAAAGACTTCGGAGGGGCTCCTGTTAGCCCAAGCGCTATAACAAGCCAACAAAGGCATAATCAGAGTATCGCTGCGGTGTGCAGTCCGATCTCATAATTGTCTCTCAATATCAGGCTCTCGGCCTCACTCGGTCATTACTCTCCAGTCTCGCTCACATGGGCTCACAAATGCATGAACTAGCCCAAAACAATGATAAATGTACAAAATTAACAATCACCGAGATTGAGGCATGAAATGATATGCTATGACATAACTAAGTATATGAAATCAAATAAACGCATAAGGAGAAAATAATATACGACCACTCGGGTCTCAGCATTTTCGGCGTGAAGCCTTAGCATTGAACTTAGCATGATTTCTAGCATGTTCACATTAACCACATCAATAGAAGTGCGGATATCAATCCTAATAGCTACTAGACGGTGCCATGAGATGATCCAGGCCACAAATCACTCGGTGCACGCCAACACACCCGTCACTTGGCATGTGCGTCACCTTAATTATAATCATAAAGCATATAGTTCTGGGTTTCGATCCCTCAGAACCAAGTTTGGAAACGTTACTTACCTCAAACCCGCTAAAATCCTAGCCCACAATGCCTTTGCCACTAGACTCGGTCTATGGTTGCTCCAAATCTACCAAAAAGCATATTTATATCATTATTATATACTAAGGAACGAAGCCCACTCGAAAATAATGAAATTCACCCAAAAATCCCGAAACTGGCCGAACCTGACCTCCGGGCCCACGTCTTAGAATTCGATAAAAATCACATCACAAGAATCCTCATCCTCCCACGAGTCTATACATACCAAGAACATCAAAATCAGACCTCAAATGACCCCTCAAATCCCCAATCAAAGGCCTCCAATTTTACAAGCCCTAATCCCTCAAATTAGTAACTAATTTTCATAAATTTCACCCCAATCAGTCAAATAATACCATAAAAATGAGTTTTAGGTCCAAGAATCTTATCTCCACGAAGAACCCTTGAATTCCCTCTTCAAAACCCTCCAAAAAGCTTCAACTCCGGATAAAAATGGTGGAAGATAACTCAAAATTCGCGAAGTCCTCCTTATATACTTTCTGCCCAGGCATCTCGCAACTGCGACCCAATTTTCCGCATCTGCGGACCGCTTCTGCGGTTTTCATTAATGGCCAAATTCCCGCATCTGCGGTCCGGCCTCGCACCTGCAGTCCCGCAGATGCGTCCAAATAACCGCATCTGCAGTTTTTCTCTTGAGGGTCCAACTCCTCACCTACGATCCCATTACCGCTTCTGCGGTCTCGCACCTGCGGTCCTCTAACCGCAGGTGCAGAAAAACCAAAAGACTTTACACTAGTAGCTCCAAAAGGCCAAAAACCATACCGATAACCATCCGAACTCATCTTGAGGCCCTCGGGACCTCAACCAAAAGTACCAACAAGTTATAAATGATCACCCGAACTTAGGCGAACCCTCGGAACACCCAAAATAACATCGAAACACCAATTCAACCCATGATTCAAGCCTAAGGATCTTCAAACTCCCGAAAATCACCAACGATGCCGAAACTAACCAAACCTCGTCCGAATGACCTGAACATTTGCACACACATCCAAAATGACACTACAAACCTGTTCTAACTTCCAGAATTCTATTCCGACCCCGATAGATAATTTTCCAGTGCCGACCGGAAATTGCCAAAAACTCAATTTCGCAAATTCAAGCCTAATTCTACTCCAGACCTCACAACCACATTCCGAACACACTCCTAAATCCGAAATTACCTAACGAAGCTATCCGAGCCATAAAATCCACATTCCGAGGTTGTTTACCTAATAGTCAACTTCCGGTTGACTTTTCTAACCATAAGGTCAACTTAAGAGACTAAGTGTATCATTTCTCACCACGACAACTCCGGATCTGAACCAATCAACCCAACACAACATAAATAGGTTATGCAACATATGATAAAGCAGAAACAAGGGAAACGGGGAAAATCTTACGGAACGACCGACCGGGTCGTTACATTCACCCCCTCTTAAACAAACGTTCGTCCTCGAAAGGGTCTAGAAACATACCTAGAGTCTTAAATAGGTGAGGATATCTGCTCCGCGTCTCCCGCTCGGTCTCCCAGGTGGCCTCCTCCACCGTCTACCTTCTCCACTACACCTTTACTGAAGCTATATCCTTAGACCTCAACCTTCTTACCTGACGACCCAAAATAACCACTGGCTCTACCTCATAGGACATATCACCCTCAAGCTGAACCGTGCTAAAGTCCAAAATATGAGACGGGTCATCGATATACTTCCGAAGCATGGAAACATGGAATATCGAGTGGACACTCGATAAGATGGGTGGCATAGCAAGCCTATAAGCTACCTCTCCAACCCTTTGAAGCACCTCAAAAGGCCCAATGAATCGGGGAATCAACTTTCCCCTCTTCCCGAACCACATAACACCCTTCGTGGGCGACACCTTCAGCAGCACCTTCTCCCCAACCATAAAAGACATCCGGTCCGCATAACTCTACTGTCTAGACTGTATCGTGCGAAGCCGCTCCTGAATCAACT
Source organism: Nicotiana undulata (assembly GCA_005239495.1). Lineage (NCBI taxonomy): Eukaryota > Viridiplantae > Streptophyta > Magnoliopsida > Solanales > Solanaceae > Nicotiana > Nicotiana undulata. Next base: position 11,714 of record ML251428.1, on the reverse strand, counting down.
TCACCTATTCCAACGCATCCTGTACCAACTCTGTTCCCAATAGTCTAGCCTCACCGGGATCAAACCAACCGACTGGAGACCTACACCTCCTCCCATATAAAGCCTCGTACGGAGCCATCTGAATACTCGACTGATAACTATTATTATAGGCAAACTCTGCGAGTGGAAGAAACTTGTCCCATGAACCCCCGAAATCAATGACACAAGCATGCAACATGTCCTCTAGAATCTGAATAGTGCGCTCTGACTGCCCGTCAGTCTGAGGATAAAATGTTGTGCTCAACTCAACCTGAGTACCCAACTCTCTCTGCACGGCCCTCCAGAACTGCGACGTGAACTGAGTACCTCTGTCAGAAATGATAGAAACTGGGGAACCATGCAACCGGACAATCTCCTGGATGTAAATCAGCTAACCGCTCCGAAGAATAAGTAGTACCAACAAGAATGAAGTGCGCGGACTTGGTCAACCGATCCACGATGACCCAAATGGCATCGAACTTCCTCGAAGTCCGTAGGAGTCCAACTAAAAATTCCATGGTGATCCGCTCCCACTTCCACTCCGGAATATCCAACCTCTGATGCAACCCACCTGGCCTTTGGTGCTCACACTTGACCTGCTAACAGTTGAGACATCGAGCTACGAATCCAATGATATCCTTCTTCATCCGCCTCCACCAATAATGTTGTCTCAGATCCTTATACATCTTTGCAGCACCTAGGGTGGATGGAATACCCCGAGCTATGGGCCTATGATAGAATCAACTCTCGAATCCCATCCACATTGGGCACACAAATCCGACCCTGCATCCTCATAATCCCATCATCACCAATAACTACATCCCTGGCGTCACCTCGTCGGACCCTGTCCTGAAGAACGAGAAAGTGTGGGTCATCATACTGGCGCTCTATGATCCGGTCATAAAGAGAAGACCTGGAGGCTACACGAGCCAATACCCGGCGAGGCTCTAATAGATCCAATCTCACCAACTGGCTTGCTAAGGCCTGAACATCAAGTGCTAATGGTCTCTTTGCTACTGGGAGATATGCTAGACTTCCCAAACTCTCTGCTTTGAGACTCAAGGCATCGACCACTACATTGGTCCTCTCCGGATGGTGTAGAATAATGATATCATTGTCCTTGAGAAGCTCCAACCATCTCCTCTGACGCAAATTCAAATCCTTCTGCTTAAACAGATGCTGCAGACTACGATGATAAGTAAAATCCTCACAATGCACACTGTACAAATAATGATGCCAAATCTTCAAGGCGTGAACAATGTCTGCTAGCTCGAGATCATGTACGGGATAATTATTCTCATGAGTCTTCAACTGGAGTGAGGCGTAGGCAATCACTCTACCCCCTGCATCAAAGCACAACCAATGCCTATCCTCGAGGCATCACAATACACAGTATAAGAACCTGAAGTTGATGGCAATGCTAACACTGGAGCTGAGATCAATGCAGTCTTGAGCTTCTGAAAGCTCTCCTCACACTCGTCCGACCACCTGAACGGAGCACCCTTCTGGGTCAATTTGGTCAAGGGCGAAGAAATAGAAGAAAACCCCTCCACAAAGCGATGGTAATATCCCACCACACCAAGGAAGCTTCTAATCTCTGTAGCTAAGGACGGTCTGGACCAACTCTACACCACCTCTATCTTCTTCAGATCTACCTGAATACGCTCACTAGACACCACGTGCCCCAAGAAAGCTACTGAGCCAAGCCAAAACTCATACTTGGAGAACTTTGCTTAAAGTTTCTCCTCCCTCAATCTCTGTAAAACAACTCTCAAATGCTGAGCATGCTCCTCCTGGCTACGAGAATATACCAGGATGTCATCAATGAACACAATAACAAAAGAGTCCAAGTATGGATGAAACACGCTGTTCATCAGTTGCATGAATGCTGCTGAGGCATTGGTCAACCCAAAAAACATCACAATGAACTCATAATGACCATAACGAGTCCTGAAAGCTGTCTTGGGAATATCAGAATCCCGAATCTTCAACTGGTCATACTCGGATCTCAAATCAATCTTAGAGAACACTCTGGCTCCCTGAAGCTAGTCAAAAAAATCATCAACGCGAGGCAAAAGATACTTATTCTTGACTGTTATCTTGTTCAACTGCTTGTAGTCAATACACATTCTCATGGAACCATATTTCTTCTTCACAAATAACACCGGTGCACCCCAAGGTGGCATACTAGGCCGAATGAACCCCTTATCTAGGAGTTCCTAAAGCTTCTCTTTTAATTCCTTCAACTCCTCCGGTGCCATACGATACAATGGAATAGAAATACAATGAGTGCCCGACACCAAATCAATACCAAAATCAATATCCCTGTCAAGTGGCATACCTGGCAGGTCAACAGGAAACACGTTCGGAAAATCACAGACCACAGGAACAGAATCAATAGTGGGTGTCTCAGCACTGACATCCCTCACAAAAGCCAAATATGATAAACACCCCTTCTCTACCATGCGCTGAGCCTTCAGGTAAGCAATCACCCTACTAGGCACATACTTCACAAAACCTCTCCACTCAACCCTCGGAACTCTTGGCATCGCTAAGGTCACGGTCTTAGCGTAACAATCTAGAATAGTATGGCACGGAGATAGCCAATTCATGCCCAATATCACATCAAAGTCAACCATGCTAAGCAGTAACAGATCCACTCGAGTCTCCAGACCCCAATAGATATCACACATGACCGATACACCCAGTCCACAATAATATTATCGCCCACTGAGGTCGACACATGAACAGATGTAACTAAGGAATCACGAGGCATATCCAGAAAATGAGCAAAGTATGATGAAACATAAGAATACGTGGAACCAGGATCAATTAGGACCAAAGCATCTCGGTGACAGACTGAGACAATACCTGTAATCACTAGATCTAAGGCCATAACGTCTGGTCTGGCTGGAAGTGCATATAAACGAGCCTGACCTCCTCCTGATCGACCTCCCTCTCTAGGGCGGACTCTAGCTGACTGACCCCCACCCCTAATTGCGTGGGCGGGTGGTGAAGTAACTGGTGCTGAAGTTGAAGGATGGCTCCTCTGCTGGAATGAACCACCCAAAAAATGGGGACAAAACCTCTTAATATGACCCGAATCACCACACTCAACGAAACCCCTCTTGGCAAATGACGCTGGGGACTAAAGGAAACCCCTAGCACCTGAATAGACACTAGAAGAACCATGCGCCCAGGAACCCTGAACCGATGGTGGCCGAGATGAACTCTGGGCTGGAAGAACATGAATGAGGAACGACCCAGATGAGAGCCGCGGGGACCATGCCCCGATGATGCACCATTGTTGGATGGGCGAACTGGCTAAGGAGGCCTAAATGAACGACCTATGTTGTGCTGAGACTGACCTCCTGAAAGAACACCACCAAAACTACCAGATCCTTGAGGCCTCTTGGCCTCCCTCTCAACTCGCTCCTGGTGGCAAACTGACTCAATATCTATGGCAATGTCAACCTCCTCCTCAAAAGAAGCGCCATATACCCTCTCCTTGGTCAGAAAAATCCGAAGCTGATAAGTGAGGCCATCAACGAACCTCCTGATCCTCTCCCTATCCGTAGGGACTAGCCAAAAAACATGACTGGCCAACTCATAGAACCTCATCTCATACTGCATCACGGTCATGTCTCCCTGACATAGCTGCTCGAACTGCCTGTGCAGCTCCTCCCTGTGAGACTGCGGTACATACGTCTCCAAGAAAAGAATGGAGAACTGATGCCAGGTAAGGGGCGCTGCATCAACAGGCCTACGCCTCTCGTAGGCCTCCCACCAAGTGAGTGCATCTCCTGAGAACTGGAAGGTTGTGAACGAGACACCACTGGTCTCCAATATCTCTGTTGTGCGAAGAATCCTCTGTCACTTATCTAAGAAGCCATGGGCATCCTCGCCCTCAGCACCACTGAATGTTGAAGGATGGAGTCTACCAAATCTCTCCAACCTACGCTGCTCATCGTCCGGCATAACTGGGATCACAAAATCCTGAGCTGGGGCAACCGGTTGGGCTGGAGCTTCCCCTGGTGTCTGAATCCCATGAACAACCAGCTCAGGTGTCCGGGTAGCTGGAGTCTGAGTGCCTCCCCCGGCCTGAGAGGTAGCGGTAGTAGTAGAAACAATGACCGCTTGAGCAAGACTGGTGCACACAGTTAGAATCTGAGCCAGAGTCTCCTGAAGACCGGGAATCATAATAGGCACTGCCGGTGCCTGAGCCGGTACCGTCGGAACATCTGCGGCGGGGACCTGATCCTTAACAATAGGAGGATCCACAGGTACTACCCCGGCTGCTACGCGGGCTGTACCCCTACCTCTACCATGGCCTCGGCCTCTCACAGGCCTAGATGGTGTCTGGTCACCCCAATCGGTAGCGCGAGTCCTCACCATCTGTGAGAGAATGAAACAATAGAAGTTAAGTTTGAAGACACAACAGATTCGCACAACAAAATTCAAGAATGTGATATTTTTCCTAAGGGTTCTGTAGCCTCTCGAAGATAAGTACAAACATCTCCGTACTGATCTGCAAGACTCTACTAAACCTTCTCATGACTGGAGAGACCTATTTAACCTAGAGATCTGATACCAACTTGTCACGAACCCAAAATACATAGTCGTAATGGCGCCTATCGTGAAATTAGGCAAGCCACACATTTTATTTGCTAAAAGTTGTTTTCAGGAAAATCACTATATTTACAGCAAGAGTCTCGTTTTATAAAACATTTAAGTGTTTAACATCATTAGTAACATAAGTAAAAGAAAACCCGATCCCAGATCTAGTGTCACCGAGTCATGAGCTACTATATCCAAATATCAAAATACAGAGCCGACATAAAGTTGTTTGAAATAAATAAAATGCCAGGTAGATAGAGAAGGAGATAATAGAGGCTATGATCGCCAACTGCTACCTCGATGCCTCCAAAGGAACTCTGACCGCAACTCAACAACCACTACCGGGTCCCGATGTACCTGGATCTGCACACAAGGTGCAGGGGGTAACATGCGTACACCAACTCAGAAGTAATGAACCCAAACTATGGGTTGAGAGGTAGTGACGGACTAAACCTCAACAATTAAATAAGACAGTGTATAGAAATTAGACATGTTCACATATTATCAGAGAATGAAAACAGAATATACCGGTTATGTACAGTATCCCATGTAACTCAGTATACCCTACATGCCAATATATGAATAGGGTAGAAATGCAAATAGTGCTCACAACCCTCATACAGAAGTCCACTCAATACTGTATCTGGCTCACAGGCCCAGGGAAAGTCCATCCCGGAATATGCATAAACACCGGTGACCGTAGTCACTCAGTATTGAGAAAAAGGCCAATCTAGCCCCACGGAGAAGATCCAACTCCGGAATACAACACTCGGACAAGATCCATGTCCAGGGAGATCCATCCCTCACATATCATCAACTTCGGACAAGATCCATGCCCAGGGAAGATCCATCCCTCAATATCAATGCGCTATTTGTGGGTGTAAAATTCCGTAGGGGCTCCTATTAGCCCAAGCGCTATAACAAGACAACGAAGGCATAATCAGAGTATTGTTGCGGTGTGCCGTCTGATCTTATAACTGTCTCTCAATATCAGGCTCTCGGCCTCACTCGGTCATTACTCTCCAGTCTCTCTCACATGGGCTCACAGATGCATGAACTAGCCCGAAACAATGATTAATGTACAAAATTAACAATCACCGAGACTGAGGCATGAAATTATATGCTATGACATGATTGAGTATATGAATCAAATAAATACATAAGGAGAAAACAATATACGACCACTCGGGTCTCAGCATTTTCGGCGTGAAGCCTTAGCATTGAACTTAGCATGATTTCTAGCATGTTCACATTAATCACATCAATAGAAGTGCGGATATCAATCCGTAATAGCTACTAGACAGTGCCATGAGATGATCCAGGCCACAAATCACTCGGTGCACTCCCGCATGCCCGTCACTTGGCATGTGCGTCACCATAATTATAATCATAAAGCATATAGTTCGGGATTTTGAACGTCAGAACCAAGTTGTGAAATGTTACTTACCTCAAACCGGCTAAAATCCTAGCCCACAATGCGTTTTCCTCTAGACTCAGTCTCCGATTGCTCCATATCTACCAAAAAATAGATTTATATTATTATTATATTCTAAGTAACGAAGCCCACTCGAAAATCATCAAATTCACCCAAAAATTCCGAAATTGGCCAAACTCAAACCCCGAGCCCACGTCTCGGAATTCGATAAAAATTACATCACAAGAATCATCATCCTCCCACGAGTCTATACATACCAAGAACATCAAAATCGGACCTCAAATGACACCGTGCTTCATATTGGTTTATTTTGTAGAGTTTAGATTTAATCGAGAGAGGAATCTTGACCTTACATTTAAGCTAATCATCGAGTGAACTTGTGAGAATCATTAGAATATTATAAGTGAATTCAACAAGAGTTAAATCCCGAATAACTATCTTACACCTATCTTGTTGTGGCCCTTATTTCTCATACTATTTACAAACCATTTTTGTTCAACTCTCATTCTGTGTGATCAAGTCTAATTAGTCATAATCTTAATTTAGTAGTTAACTGGTAAATATGTCCGCGCTTCGCGCGGTTAAATTAATGATATGTTCCTTTTATAAATACCTGAATTAAAAGTAATGCTATTGAAGCAGTCATGTTATTATAGGAATCATTTTTATCTAATAAATAGTTAAGTTAAAAATTATTCTTGTTCTGCTTCTTTGTCTCCAAATTCTATACCTTTCTAGTTTAAAATAACAATTGCAGACACTTAAACATAACCTTCCCAACCCAATTATATTATTAAGATTCCTAGTAAATATTTTCTTAAAGCTTCTATTTTCACGATTCTATATATTTTATTAATGAAAAGCAAGAAGAATTTTTTTCGTTTGATCATATTCTCATTACCTTCTTGAATTTTTGTAAATTGCCTTTCTCTTATTTTTTTCTGTTTATCAGCCCTTCCGTTACTTATATTTTTTCTTATCTTTTTCATCTTGATAATTTTCTGTCATGTACCCCTATGACTTCCTTATGTATATTATTCAAATTACTGTTTACCGGTTCCCACCCTTCCTTACTCTCTTTTCCATCTCTTTACCTTTTCTAATCTTTTTTATTTTATTCTTTTCTTTTCTCTATCATATTCATATCTTTCTATTCCCTAAATTTAGAAACTACTACTATCCTTCCCTAAATTAATTAACTCAATTCCCATTTCTACTTCTACTTATCTTATGAAAAATTACAAAACTCGATTTTTTCCTTCTTGATTAACTTTTTCTCATAATGTTCATAATTTATGTGATATTTAGAGATCCAGTAGTCACTTCTTCAATAATCTTAGTTATAATTATCTCTCTTCCTCTTCTTCCACTAACATCTCTCTTTTTAATTTATAAACATCACATGCCAATACAATGCATAATTGAATGCTCGAATATCTCTCAAGTGTTAGCAAATGAGAAACTATTATCACATTAATTACCCATTTTCCTATTAATCTTATAAAAACTCCAAAAATCTTTCTCTCTTGATTAATCACTTTTGGCATTATAATATACCTATCTTATAAATTGGCATAGAGGAGTCCGAAAAATACCCCTTATGGATACATAGCTAAAAACCATACAGAGAAACATAGTAGATTTTAAGAAATTGGCGAGACGACTTCTTTAAAACTGTCAAAAGGACATTAAAAGGTGTCGGCACACAAATCATATCAATTATTTTCAGATGAGGAAAATAATCTTATTTTCTCAAATTGTTATTTTTTTTGAGCATGTAATCATACTTTCTCAATTCTTTTTAAAATAATAAAATAATAAACAAAATTCAATGTAAAATGTATTACAATCATTCCTTAAATAAATAAAAAAATAACATCTTAATGCAAGACAAAAAGTCAAACTTATTACTTATTACATGTAAATTCACACTATAACCACAAGCCTACAACATACTAAAAGAGTAACACCATATATATATATATATATATATATATATGTAACGACCCGACCGGTCGTTCGTTAAGATTTGCCCCGTTTTCCCTGTTTCTGCTTTATCATATATTGCATAATCTATTTATCTTGTGTTGGGTCGGTTGGTTCGGGTCCGGAGTGTTCGTGGTGAGAAATGAGACACTTAGTCTCTTAAGTTGGCCTTATGGTTAGAAAAGTCAATTGGAAGTTGACGATTAGATAAACGACCTCGAAATGTGGATTTTATGGCCCGGATAGCTTCATTAGGTGATTTGGAACTTAGGAGTGCGTTCGAAATGTGGTTGTGAGGTCCAGAGTAATATTATGCTTGAATTGGCGAAATTGAGTTTTTGGCAATTTCCGTTCAGCAGTGAAAAATTAGCTATCAGGGCCGGAATAGAATTCCGAAAGTTGAAACAGGTTTGTAGTATCATTTTGGACGTGTGTGCAAATTTTTAGGTCATTCGGACGAGGTTTGGTTAGTTTCGGCATCGTTGATGATTTTCGAGAGTTTAAAGATCCTTAGGCTTGAATCATGGGTTGGATTGGTGTTTCAATGTTATTTTGGGTGTTCCGAGGGTTCGACTAAGTTCGGGTGATCATTTATGACTTGTTAGTACTTTTGGTTGAGGTCCCGTGGGCCTCGGGATGAGTTTGGATGGTTATCGGCATGATTTTTGTCCTTTTGGAGCTGCTGGTGTAAAGTCTTCTGGTTTTTTCGCACCCGCGGTTAAGGGACCGCAGGTGCGAGACCGCAGAACCATCGCAGGTGCAGAGTTGGACCCTCAAGAGAAAAACCGCAGATGCGGTTATTTGGACGCATCTACTGGACCACAGGTGCGACGCCTGGACCACAGATGCGGGAATTGGGCCATTAAGGAAAAACCGCAGATGCGGTGGTCTGGATCGCAAATGCGGAAAATTGGGCTGCAAGTGCGAGATCCCTGGGCAAAGAGTATATAAGGAGGACTTCGCTGTCACGACCCAATTCTCCCTCCGACTGGGTCTCGTGACGGCACCTAGTCTAGACGACTAGGTAAGCCTATACCTTAAGCGAAAATTAGATAAAGCAGGTAAAATAACAGTAAGCGAAAATAAATCATAATAAAGTCGACGCCGCTCGGCATAAACAATTACTATACCCCAGAACCCGGAATATCACAATACATCACAAGCTACTCTACTACTCAATATGTACAACTGAATAGAAAAGACCGTATAGTTTCATCTACAAGTACTACAACTTCAAGATAGGAAGGGGACTCGGAGAGCTGCGGACGCTGCAGATTATACCTCGAGTCTCCTGATACGGCTGCTGCTGGCTAGCTGAGATACTGCGTACTAGGACCTGGATCTGCACATGGGGAAAACATGCGCAGAAGGGCGTGAGTACTCCACATTCGGTACCCAGTAAGTACCAAGCCTAACCCCAGTCAAGTAGTGACACGGTCAGGTAGAGGCCCTACTGAGGTTTGCAAAGTAATAGATATAGAGAACAAGTAAGTAAAACAGGTGATAATCGACAGGAATTATAAGTAAAGGCTAGCGAGAAACGGTATAATCAAATGCTCGGACCAACGCAATATGCATATAAAGCTCTGTAAGAAAGTAAAGGTACAATGCAATGCAATATGAGGGAAAGGCTCAGGTCTCTGCCCGCAATCCCTATGTATGCAATGCAGAATGATGGAAAGGCTCAGGTCTATGCCCGCAATCCCTGTATGCATACGTAATATAAAGTAAATCTCCAAAATAACGTAGTTTACTGGGTTTGAGGAAAAACCAGTTGGAAATCTCGAAGAAAAATATTAAATCAGTTTCAAAGAATAGTAACGATTGGAAAATCAGTTAGAAATCAATTTACCATGATAAATCTTAAGTTATTATGCAATTTAAATGATAGCGGTAATAATAGAGTTGAAAAGGAAGCATTATGTAGAACGAAATAAGGAACTTCAGTGAAAATATCCCGTGCACGCGCTCGTCACCTCATGTACACGGGGGTTTTATATGAAAAACCAGTAAAAATGCCTAAGGGAGATTCCCCAACACAGAGTTAGGCAAGCCACTTACCTCAACTGTGCAAATCAACCGCTAATCACTCTCTTGCAACGAGTATCCAACTCCGGGCGGCCCAAATCTATTCAATTCGATGGGATAATGTAAATATAAATTCAAGAAATCAAAATAACTAATTAATTCAGAACTGATACGCGAAATTAGAAAATTTGACCAAAATGCCCCTCGGGTCCACGTCTCGGGATCGTGTAAAATTTGCAGTTCCTGAATCTTATTCACTCACGAGTCTAACCATATGTAAATCTCTCAAATCGGAGGTCAAACACCCAATCAAAACCCCAAAATTCGGTATATGAGGTTTCTTCCCTTTTCCCCGTTTTCTACTCAAGAAATTCGAAATTAAAGGTGGAAATTAAGATTAGATTCATGGGAATTGATCTATATAGGTTAGGAATCACTTAACCAAATTACCCAGGTGCAAAAGTCTCCAAGAATCGTCCTTCCCGAGCTCCAAAATTCGAAAAATGGTGAAAAATAACTTAAACCCTCGGAATAGGGTTTTAATAATCTGCCCAGGTAATTGTTCTATGCGTTCGCGGAGGGGACACCGCGAACGCGAAGAGTAAAAATCTATGGCCCAGAAAATAGCCTACGCGAACGCAGAGTAGGGCCCGCGAACGCGGTCAAATGATTTTCCAACCCTCTCCGAACACGGTCAATGCCTGCGAACGCGAAGGGTTATGACCCCTGACCACTGGGACCCAAGCTCAACTCTATGCGAACGCGATGGGAACCCTGCGTTCGCGTTGAAGGACCTGACTAAGCTATGCAAACGCGTTCGGCTGACCGCGAACGTGAAGAACAAAATCTGTGGACCCCGAAAATAGCCTATGCGAACGCGGCCACCCCCTCGCGAACGCATAGAAGGAAACCAGCAGCAACAAAATCTGGTGTCTTCCTAAGTCCAAAACTAACCCGTTGAGCATCCGGAACACACCCGAGGCCCCCGGTGTCACGACCCAAATCGATGAGCCGTGATGGGCACCTGGTACCTTACCCAACCGAGTACCAACGTAGCGTATCTTTCTTATTACATTATTACATACACATGACATACGAGCCTAATAGGCCAACACAATCCTTTATAAACTCAAAACATAGGCCGGCCAGGCCGTACAATCCTTTATGTACACGACGTATGTCTGCAAGCCTCTAAGAGTACATAAATATCATAAAGGTCGGGACAGAGTCCCGCCTTACCAAACAATATGTGTCTAAATCATACTAACCAAACGAGCAACTCCGAAGCAAATGGAGCGCACCAACATTTTCCGCTGAGCTGATAGCCTACTTGGAGGGCTCTCGACCTTTCTATCAGGACCTGCGGGCTTGAAACGCAGCGT
>ML251425.1:0-14694 GCA_005239495.1 Nicotiana undulata | reverse complement strand
TAGAATTGACAAAGAATATGGCTATAACTCAATTAGCACTTATATGGTTGAAAAACTAAACTTGTCTTGTGTTGAGCATATTGAACCCTACATGTTGAGAGGAGTAAAAGTAGATAAAAGAATGTTATTACTATTCTCTATTGAACAGTATGAGGATCTGCTCTGGTGTGATGTGATTCCCGTGAATAATTATCATATCTTGTTGGGAAAGTCATGGTATGTATAAAGAAGAGCTTCATATAGCATGGGAAAAAAATAGATACTCTTTTGAGGTTAATGGGAAGAAATTCATTCTTGGGCCTTTGACTCCCTCACAAATGTGTGAAGACGAAAAGACTGTTAAAGAGAATATGGAAAAATATCAGAGAGAAAAGAATGAGAGTAGGGGAGTGCAAGTTGACATTCAAAGAGAGGAAAAAGGAGAGGTTGTGTTGAGTGAAAAAAGTGGGATTTCAAGTGAGGAAAAGAGTAAGTTTGAGAGGAAAGAAAAGAGAGAAGGCCATAAGATAGAAAAAAGTTGTGAGGCAAAGAAACAAGGGGGGTCGAGTGAAGACAAAGAAGAAAACCTTGGTGAGAGAGAAGAGGATAATGGTGAGGAGAAAGTTAGTCTTACAGGGGGAATTCTTTATTCCGTGTTTCATCTATGTCTGTTATGTACTGATTTTCATGCCTTACATACTTAGTACATTATTCGTACAGACGCCCTATTACACGGGGCCTGCGTTTCATGCCCGCCAGTGCAGGTAGATAAGTTGACACTCCCCCTACTTAGGATCCTTAATCAACGAGAGTTAGTGTGATACCTTTGATCAGGAGCTGCTTTTGATCTTGGTACGATATGTTTGTATACATATATGGGTATGACGTGACCCAGTCCCGTTCTTCTAAAGTTGTATATTCTAATAGCGGTCTGTAGACACTTATGTATAGTTGGATAGTATGTGGCCTTGTCGGCTTCAAGTTTTGGGTATGTAGTTGTCTATAGCAGCCTTGCTGGCTAGCCCCACTATATTCCGCATGTATATGTATATATGTCTTTTGGACAGGTTTCCCCCATGCATGTTATTCATGTTTATATCTTAGATGCATGCTTAAGGGTGTTCGAGAGGTAGGACTCGGGCACTCGTCGTGGCTTATCGGTTTTGGTTGTGATAGTCAGTATGCTGACCCCATCTACTCGTCCTTCAAGATAGGGTTCGGATGCTGGGCTGGATATGTGTGCCTAACGTGGATGGGCTTCAGGAGTTGATTCTTGAGGAGGCCCACAGCTCGCGGTATTCCATCCATCTGGGTGCCGCGAAGATGTACTAGGATTTGAGGCACCACTATTGGTTGAGGCGGATAAAGAAGGATATAGTTGAATTTGTGGCTCGGTGTCTCACTTATCAACATGTTAAGTATGAGCGTCACCGGGTGGCTTGCTTTAGAGACTTGAGATCCCAGAGTGGAAGTGGGAGCGGATCACCATGGATTTCGTAGTTGGGCTCACACGGACTTCGAGGAAGTTCGATGCTATTTTGGTGATTGTGGACCGGTTGACCAAGTTCGCGCACTTCATTCCAGTTGATACTACTTACTCAGAGCGGTTGGCTGAGATTAACATCCGAGAGATTGTTCGCCTTCATGGTGTCCCAGTTTCCATCATTTCATATAGAGGCACACAATTTACATCACAGTTTTGGAGAGTCGTGCAACGACAATTGGGTACTCAGGTTGAGTTGAGCACCACCTTTCACCCTCAAACGGACGGACAGTCCGAACTTACTATCCAAATATTGGACGAAATGTTACTCTCTTGTGTCATTGATTTTGCGGGTTCATGGGACCAAAATCAGCAATAGCAAAATTGAAGAAAATGATCCGAAATCAATCCGAAACACGCTCGAGCCCCTCGGAAACATAAACATACCAACAAGTCACATAACATAACACGAACCTACTCGGGGCCTCAAAATACATAAAAATATCGAAACGACGAATCACACCTTAAATCAAAATCTATGAACTTTGAACTTTAAATTTCCAAAACTCGTTCTGTAATATATCAAATCATTCCTGAATGAACTCAAATTTTGCACAAAAGTCCCAATTGACATGACAAAGCTATTTCAAATTCCCGAAACCACAATCCGAATCCGATATCCTCAAAGTCAAATTCCGGCCAAACTTATGAACTTTCCAAACCTTTAAATATCCAATTTTTGCCAACTTGTGCCGAAACATTCTAGAAACATCCAAATGCAAATCTAGGCATACGCTCTAGTCCAAAATCACCATTCAGACCTAACAGAACCATCAAAACTTCGTTCCGGGGTAAAATTCACAAAAAGTCAAAACTTGTTCAACTCTTTTAACTTAAAGCTTCAACATTGAAATCCATTCTTCCAGACCAAATCCGAATTACATGAAAACCAAAACCGATGATTCACATAAGTCATATAATACATGATACGAAGCTACTAATGCCCGTAAACTACCAAGCGAAGTGCAAATGCTCAAAATGACCGGTCGGGTCGTTACAAGGTTGATTCCTTTTTATTAGTGAGGGTTGTGAGACTAGAGAGGTTCATGATTGAGTGAGGCTGATGGCCTGTTTGTGAGATATTGTACCTTAGCACATGAGTTGTCTATGTGTCACGTGAGTTGTCCGTGCAGATTCTGATATGATATGGTAGCATGTGAGTTGTCCGCACAGACCTTGATATGGTATTCGTGCGGTACGCGAGTTGTCCATGCAGATAATAGTGCTTGGGTTGTAGGATTTCCTCCGGAGTCTGTACACCCCCAGTGAGCGCAGGTACCTAATGAGCGTGTGTATTGAGGGCTGACAGCCGAGTGTTGAACAATTGAGAGCTTGAGTGACAGCACCCTGTGAGGTTGCATTTGTTTTCTTTGTTGCTGCATTTAGCTGATTCATGCTATCGTTGAACTTCTAGAAACTTGTTATATTTGGTTTTACTTGAACTTGGTAAATATGCAACTGATTTGAATCATGTTACCCACATGTTACCCATTTTGAGTAAAAAGTATCCCAAAACTTAAAAGATAAAATTTTCCAGGAATTGCGCGTTATGCGACACACTATGCGATCACATAACAAGCATGCGGACCGCATAGTGGTCGCATACCTGGTCAGGCTACTGTCCAAATTGAGGACACAACTATGTAGCCCAGAATGCGATCGCATTTTGGGTATGCGGACCGCATAATTGTCGCATTCTTGCCCCATGGTTTTTCGAGGGAGGTTATGCAACGCACTATGCGATCGCATAATAGGTATGCGGACCGCATAGTGGTCGCATACCTGGGCAGATTGTTTTTCAATTTTGGCCCATTTGAGGGCCATTTCTGTGACAGGAATGCGGACCGCATAGCAGGAATGCGATCGCATTCCTGACCGCATTTCTGTGTCGGGGCTCCTATTTTCTAAATTTAAAACCCGACCCCCTGTTTAATAAAATGCTCCTTCCCTTCATTTTAACGATTTTCTGACCAAGAATAGAGAGAGAAAAAGAGAGTTCTTTAGAGAGAAGGTTTCAACATCATCCAATTTGATTTTCCAAAATCACTCAAGCCCCAAAAGGGGGTCACATAGTGTTTGATAAAATGCCCAATTGAATTCAAGCTTCCTAATTCTAAGTGGAAATGTCACATTGTGGAATAGATTGACGGTCCGGTGATTTGTGATAGAAAGTAAAAAGGGGAAATTCGACTCGAGGTATATATGGCTAACTTTAATCTTTGTAGAGTCACCTTATAGTGTCCAAGCATTCGGTATGAGTTTCTTGCTGAGTATATGTGAATTGATTGTTCTGAAGTATTGGGGTGTAAGATTTCATTCTCTGATTCTCTTAGTCGAGTATCATATTAATTGAAACCGTGAAAGATGATTTCTTGTGATTACACTATCATGTGCAAGGTTCGTTAAACGCTTTAATATGTTGGTATAAAAGAATGGTAGAGAACCCAAATGTATGAATGTATCTAAGTGCTAAGGGCTGTGTAACAAGTGATGAAAAAGGAGATGTGAATTGATTTAATTGAACTAAATGACCATGGTAATATTGTACATGACCCCTTGTTTGGCAAGGTTTATTGTGCCTTAATAATACGGATTGTTGGTCGTAATGAAGTTGTATTCTTGTTGATAGGAATCCTTGTGAATGAATTATTGATTGATAAAGACTATTGTGAACACATGATTGTTCGATTGTTATGAAAGTGTACTCTTGATGATATGAAGCCTTGTGAGTGAATTGTGGGCTGTTATTGTTGCTATGAAATGGGATTGTACGGGTGGATCGGGTTGCACGCCGCAACACGAGGTAATAAGGGTGGAGAGGTAACAAGGGTGGAATGTGAATTGTACGGGTGGATCGGGTTGCACGCCGCAACACGAGGTAATAAGGGTGGAGAGGTAACAAGGGTGGAATGTGAATTGTATCAGGTTGCACGCCGCAACATAATGTAATAAGGCTGAAATATATCGTATGGTGGGATCGAGTTGCACGCCGCAACGGGAAGCAATAAGGGTGGAAATGTTGAGAAGGAATAAGGGTGGAATGTGGTTGTGTTGAAATGAGGATCTGTGAAACTCATTATTGTGGTTGTTTATGTTTCTGTGCAATACATGTTGGTTCCATTTACTGTCTCTTATCTGTGTATTGTTTGATTTTACTTAGAGTAAAGCTTGTTCATACATACTAGTACTATTCCACGGTACTAATGTCCCTTTTGCCGGGGGCGCTACATCTTTTATATAGATGTAGGTGGTTCCATAGCAGGTAGCTCAACCCGCTGTTAGTGGTGCCTCCTCTTCATCTCTTCAGCAGTTTTGGTGAGCCCCATTCCTTCTCGGGGCCGTGTGTGGATTATTCCATTCTCTTTTTGCTTATGTTGTAAGAGGTATAGCCAGGGCCTTGTTGCCGGCAAGTTTATGTAAAACTCCTAGAACTCTTAGAGGCTCCGTAGACACTGTGTGGGTTGTATATACATATATATCTATTTTGGGCGATAGTTGTATTCACTCGTAAATTTGGATCGCAAATCAGAAATGTTGTATGTAACTTGTATGTTTTGGATTATCTATTGTTGAAAGTTAAAAGAGGAAAAATGGAATCATGTTTTAAATTGTACTTTGAATCTAGATTGTCTAACTCACATGGAATAATGAATGTTATGAACACGGGGCAATACGTTGGGTAGGAAAGGCGATCCAGGTGTGCTTGACTGGGTTCATCTGGTCAGGCGTCGGTCTCATCCCTCGATTTTGGGGTTTGACAAACTTGGTATCAGAGCCTAAGGTTTTAAAAGTGTCCTAGGATGTCTCGGAGTCATGTCTAGTAGAGACCTTCTTATCGGTGTGTTGTCGACCACATCTATAATTAGGGGGCTGCACGGACATTTAGGAAAATACCCTTTCATTGTTACTCTGTATCATGCGATGAAGTGAAAGGTGAGAATGTCTCTATCTAACTCGTGTGCATTGTCCTAATTTTCAGTAAATGGCGCCCAAGAAGAGAGCTCGGCTCGTCCTAGAGGCCAATGCCACCCCAAGTGTGGCCATAAATCCTTTATCTAATGGTGCGGGTGAGAATGATTCCCCGACCTTGAATCTACCCGACTTCTCCATGCCAGGCCAGTCTATCCCTATTCCTGCTCCAGCGGAGGGTACTGAAATCCCTCCCGCTAGTGTTCTTGATCCTTCCTCAGTCCCAGCTTCCGGTCCCAGTATTTCTGATGGGGACCTCAGGGGAGCTATTCAGATGTTGACTCAGTTAGTGGCCTCCCAGGCCCAAAGATCGCAGGCTGCCCCTGCGTCCCCTAGCGAGCAAGGGGATTCTTCAGGATCTAGGGTCAACCTGTTTCTGCGGATAGCCCCTCAAGAGTTCACAGACACCGACCTAGAGGCCGATCCTCAAGATTTTGTAGATGAAATGTACAAGACTCTCCGGGTTATGAAGGATACTGAAACAGAGAGAGTTGAGCTAGCTTCCTATCGTCTAAAGGGGGCAGCATATTCATGGTTTGAGATGTGGGAGAGTTGTCGTGGAGAGGGGAGCTCTCCGGCGAGGTGGGTCGAGTTTGTAGATTCCTTCATGGATCATTTCTTGCATGTCGTGGTTATGGAAGCCCGTGCTGCAGAGTTTGAGGTCCTTAAGCAGGGGCACATGAGTGTGTGGGAGTACCATATGGAGTTCGTGCACTTGTGCAAGTATGATACCCACATGATGCCGACTATGGAGTCCAGAGTTTGTTGGTTTGTTAAGGGCCTTGGTCCCTTGGTTGTCAATTAGGCTGCTACAGTTGCTTTACATTCGAATATGAACTATTGTAAGATTGTGGGTTTTGCCCAAGCTACGGAGGCTCGGAAATTGAATATAAGAATGGAGAGGGAGAGTAGTAGTAGAGCTCGGTCAGCGGGCAACCCTGGGAGTTCAGTTTGAGGTGGGAGATCAGCCCTTGGGAGAGGGTCAGCAGGGCCACTCAGTCCTATGCTTAGTCTTCGGCCAGTGCGCCGCCATCAGGGCACAACTATCAGCAGGGAGGTCGCTTTGGGCCCCGTTCAGATGGCAGGAGGTTCCACCAGTTAGGTCGTTCTGGTGGGAGGTTTCAACTGCAGCGGAGGGTCCCATGTCCTAAGTGTGGGAGGTCCCATTCTGAGCCATGTTACCTGGATATTCCGGTATGCTATAGATGTGGAGTGAGGGGCCATGCTCAGCGAGATTGTCGTGCGTCCAGCCAGGGCGCAGGTAGAGGTACTGCTCAACCGTCCAGTTCTTCGGCCTCTACATCTTCAGCACGCCCTCCAGCTCCAGCAGGGCGCGGTGCAGCTAGGGGTAGAGAACAGGGTCAAGGGGGACCCTGTCGATTCTATGCTTTGAGTGGTCGTCAGAGTGCGGAGGCTTCTCCAGATATTGTCACGGGTATTCTGACTGCCCAATCGCATGATATTTATACTCTTATTGATCCCGGGTCTTCATTGTCATATGTTACTCCATTTATTGCTTCGAGTTTTGGGATAGAACCCGAACAACTTCATGAGTCGTTCTCAGTGTCGACTCCGGTTTGTGATTCTATTACGACCGCACGAGTCTATAGGAATTGTGTTGTCACGGTGTGCGGTCGAGATACCACAGCCGATCTTATTGAGCTAGGAATGTTAGATTTTGATGTGATCATGGGAATGGATTGGCTTTACTCGTGCTTTGCTAAACTCGACTGCCGAACCAGAATTATGAGGCTCGAGTTTCCTAAGGAGCCAGTTATCGAATGGAAGGGGAATGATGTTGTGCCGAGAGGTAGGTTTATTTCCTATCTTAAGGCCTCCAAGATGATCTGGAAGGGGTGCATCTATCATTTGGTCCGGGTTGCAGACACCACTTCAGAGAAGCCTGCTCCCGAGTCCGTGCCGGTTGTGAATAAGTTTCTTGAAATGTTTCCGGATGAGCTTCCTGGGGTTCCGCCAGATAGAGAGATCGATTTCGGGATCGATGTATTGCCAGATACGCAGCCAATATCTATTCCACCATACAGGATGGCTCCAGCAAAATTGATAGAGTTAAAAGAACAATTGAAAGATCTATTAGAAAAGGGTTTCATTCGGCCAAGTGTGTCGCCTTGGGGCGCACCGGTTCGTTTTGTCAGGAAGAAGGATGGATCGCTTTGAATGTTTATTGATTATCTGCAGCTCAACAAGGTCACCATCAAGAATAAATATCCACTGCCTCAGATAGATGATTTGTTCGATCAGTTGCAAGGTGCCGGATTCTTCTCAAAGATTAACTTACGGTCCGGGTATCACCAGTATTTCCATGCACTTGAGACTGCTTAGTGTTGACTTTTACATTATATTGTTGCTTTGTTTATTATTTGTCGCACGAGGGGACATTCTGTGCCGAGTGATTGTGAGGTTATGCACGAGGGGACATTCCGTGCCGAGTGTTATTATATATGCACGAGGGGACATTCCGTGCCGAGTGATTGTGAGGTTATGCACGAGGGGACATGCCGTGCCTTTTGTTGTTCATTATCTGTTTTGAGAAGTCAAATTCCTGCCTTTATCTTTACATTTCAGTTATTACCCTGTTCTAGCGTACTAGCATATTTTTGCCCCTTTTACCCCCAGCATGTTCTCCCCGTATCTGTCTTACTTGCTTATTTCCGTCGATATTCTCCTGTTATTATATAGAATTGCACAGGTACATATATTGTTATCGGTCCTAGCCTCGTCACTACTTCGCCGAGGTTAGGCTCGGCACTTACTCAGTACTTGGGGTCGGTTGTACGATGCTACACCTGCACTTCTTTATGTTGTGCAGACTACGCAGCCAGACCTGGTGATCACTAACGGTCGGAGCATCTCTTCAGTTCATACAGGAGACATCGAGGTAGACCCGCAGACATTCGTGGGCCTTGGCGTCACCTTCTACTCTTCACTTTCAGCTCTGTCTTACTTTATATTTCAAAGACAGTCCTACGTACTTAATTTTAGACCTTTGTTTTTAGTAATCTCTTAAACAGTTCGTGTTTATCTTATTTGCCATTCCATACTGATTTCTGTTACTCTGGGGATTAACTCTCCCCTCTGGTAGTCGCGTTGGAGTTACGAACTTATTTCTCAAAATGAGGATATAACCTTATGGCATATACTCTTTCGTCGTCTTAAGGCCCATCACCTTTCATCTCTTACTTCATTTGACTATAGGTTCTGTAACACTCTACCGTTTTCATCCATGTATCACACCTTATTAATAATACTTCCTTATCTCTCTTCTCATTACGCTGCTATTATTTTCGCGTATCCCTTTTCTTGTGAATACTTCAATACGACATTCTTTCGCTTTTAGCTTCCCTTTGCTCCATCCTATGGCTCTTTGGGTTGCTCAACATCCTCACTCTTCTAGGGATGAGAGCCACACTTAAGGTAATATTTATCCCATACAGGCTTTCAGTGCCTATCTTCTGAATTCTAGTATTCACATATAATCATAATATTGTAGGGTGCACCATCTGGGTGTCTCACAAGAAAATCTATTGGCACATTTGTAATACCCTTCTGAAATGTCAACTAACTTTACCAATCCATCCAATATTTTGGGTTACTCTAACTCCAGCTGGATCCTGATAACATGTCCTTCTCTTAAACTATATTTGTTTGCTCTCACAAGGCATAAGTGAGACTGGTGTGGTCGATTGTACGTACATCTGTCACTGTTGAAGGTTACTCAAAATGCTCATGTCTCCCTTTCTTGAATGGTAAATAATGATAATATTTATTAACTGGGTACCTCATACCCTTCTTCATCTTGCCTCTTTTACTTGTTGAAACTTGTGTCTACCTTCCGATTCTGTTATTCCTTTTTACCGTAAGAGTGGATAAGTATTCTTGCCTTAAACCTCCTAATCAAGAACCTTACACCCTTTAGTACATGCCTGGTCTGTTGAAGACCTCATACTTACTTATCATAAGCATGATACAAAGTCGAGCTCCTCTAAATCAATACTTCCATAGCTATATCTCTCATTGATCATCTTTGTGAATGTAGGCATCGTCTTATTATGAATAAAAATAGAAGCTCAGGACTTGAATTCTTATAAGTAAGCTCTACCACACGATCTAGAGTAAGAAGAAAGAGTGATAGTCTTAAATGCCCTGTTGCCTCCTGCTTATAAGTGTGGTGCACGACACACCCATAAACAAGACTCTACTCATCACGGCTTGTAGACTCCCTAGGACATAACTGCTCTGATACCACTTTTGTCACGACCCAAACCGATGGGCCGTGATGGGCACCCGGTACCTTACCCAACCGAGTACCAATGTAACGTATCTTTCTTATTACATCATTACATCCACATGACATACGGGCCTAATAGGCCAACATAATCCTTTATAAACTCAAAACATAGGCCGGCCAGACAGTACAATCNATTACATACACATGACATACGGGCCTAATAGGCCAACATAATCCTTTATAAACTCAAAACATAGGCCGGCCAGACAGTACAATCCTTTATATACACGACGTATGTCTACAAGCCTCTAAGAGTACATAAATATCACAAAGGTCGGGACAGAGTCCCGCCTTACCAAACAATATGTGTCTAAATCATACTAACCAAACGAGCAACTCCGAAGCAAATGGAGCGCACCAACATCTTCCGCTGAGCTGATAGCCTACTTGGAGGGCTCTCGACCTGTCTATCAGGACCTGCGGGCATGAAACGCAGCGTCCCCAGGCAAAAGGGACGTCAGTACGAATAATGTACTGAGTATGTAAGGCACATAAATAAATACATAAGAGACATGGAAGAGATATAGAGTAATTGACTCAACCTGTATGTCTGGATAACTCTGTAAATAATAAATCACTTTTAGTATCATGCATATGCGTATGAATGTCATGTCGTGCATAGGTATATGTTTCATAACATCATCAGCCTCTGAGGGCATCCCATCATATCATATCGGCCACTGTGGGCAAAATCATCATCGTATACCAGCTGATCAGGTGGTGGTCCGTATATAACGCCATAACCTTTCCCATATCCCATAAACATCTATATACATACATATGTACGCGTATATAACGCCGTTTGAATATACATACATATATACGCGTATATAACGCCGTTTGAATCATATTTCAGCCACTGTGGGCAACATCATCATCATATACCAGCTGATCAGGTGGTGGTGTGTATATAACGCCGTAACCTTTTCACATATCCCATATACATATATTTACATATATACGCGTATATAACGTCATTTGGTCATGGGTCAATGCACATGGATGAAATGCATGAAAAGTACGTAATAATCTCAATATTCCTTCCGGATAAACTTTTCCAACTGCGTATTATTCTGAGACCCATGAACAGAAAATAATAATAATTCTCATGGGGAATCAAGAATATAGACACCCCTACTATTTCTATGAATAGAGTAATTTATAGAAACTGTGTATTTGCTCGTCTCTACAGTATAATTTGGACCATGCCAAAAGAAAGAAGGGATAGCCTTAACATACGTGAGTTTATTCTCTTGAGAAAGATTACACCGTACTCTCTTAAGATTGCGAAATCTCGCGTTAATTTAAATTGTTGAAGATGCTACGAAATTAGACGCTATGAAATCTCATATTGAATTCTTGAAGATCAATATTTTAGCATTTGACATATGCTTAAAGTAGAGATGCCTCACATGAGATTCTTGAAGTTCTTGACATTGGATATATGTTGAAAGTTGAGATGCCTCACGTTCAAAGCCTTGGAGTTCAAAATGAATTCTCTGAAGTTTCAAATGAATTCTTTGGTTTTAACAGAATTCTTTCAATGACTTGCTTGGTAGGCCCCACTTGACTTTAATGCTTAGAAACACCTACTTATCTCAAAGTGTGACACCAATGTAAAATGCCTATTAGTCATACAACCTTTAGTTGTCTTGGTCCCACGTGGACAAGACAATTTTGTACTCTTAACCACTTAAGTTAATAATTAATCAATTATTTCAAATTTCTTAAAATACTACTCATTTTTTTGTACACTTTATACATCATACTATAATGGCCATGTTGTACCTTGTATTGTACTAGTCCATAAATATCGAGTATTCTAGCTTGTGCCGTATTTTATCCCAAAATACCCAATTTCAACGAAATTCATTTTTTTCGACTTGCTTCCCCTCTCACCTTCACGAATTTATTCATCACTTACAATCCTTATAATCTCCGAATAATCTTTTCCTTGGACTGATGTCAATTACCTTACGACAAATTAAACGTACAACACTGCAGGGTGCAACATTGTCGTAACTTAATATCGCGAAGCATAATATTACCGCAATATAGTACTGCAGAGCATAACATCAACGTAATACTGCGGGGCGTAACAGAATCAAACAAACAACAGAATAACTCAAAGCAAAAAGGTTCAACATTCTTTCACACAGGGATGTTGGGAGTTGGGAAGTGTGATTTAGCTAAAACAGTGTTCCGAGGCCCCGAAAGCCTCTGTTAATCTCACCTCGATATGCGTGTGCAGACCACGCGCGTAGCCGGGAAGCCTTTATGTGGAAACTTGATAAAGACTTAAATTTATAATAATTAATTGAAAAAAGTTGACTTTGGTCAACATTTTTGGTAAACAGACCCGGACCCATCGTTTGACAGTCCCCGAAGTTCGTAGGAAAATATGGGACTTGGGCGTATGCCCGGAATCGTATTCCGAGGTCCCAAGTTTGAGAAATAAATTTTTCAAAAAAATTGTTTTCTAAAAATTATAAAGACTTTTGAAAAGGAATTTTGATGTGAAACCCAAGTTACCGGGCCCGTGTTATGGTTCCGAAGCCCGGAACAGGTTTAATATAGTTATTACGTGTTGTCGGTAAAATTTGGTAAGAAACGGACTTGATTTGACGTGTTTCGGATCGAAAATGGAAAATTTGAAGGTTAATGAAGTTTTGAGAATTTTCATAGGTTTTGAAGTTTAATTCACTGTTTTTGTTTTGGTGGTTTTATCACTTGAATAAGTCCGTAGGATGATTTTGAAGTCGTGTGTATATTTGGTTCTGAGTCCCGAGGGCTCGGGTGAGTTTCGGGTAGGCGTCGGAGTGCTAAAATGTTAGAAAATCTGGTGTAAGCGGGCTGTTGCTGGTGTCTGTCATTTTGCTCTATACGATCGCATAGGTTCTCCTACGATTGCATAGCTTTGTTATGAGGGAGCATTCTGTTACACTATGCGATCGCATAGCAAACTCCGCGATCGCAGGTTGGGGGGCTGGGAGTGAGTTATTCAATGTGGTCGCGTGCAGCGGTATGCGATCGCATAGGGTGAGGCCCATAGAGCTCTTCGATCGCATAGGCCTTTCTACGATCGCGTAGTATTAGCAGCAGGTCCTCTTCTGCGAACGCAGCCCTTCTTCTGCGATCGCAGAGCACATTTTCACCCAGTTCATTAAAGTTCCAAAAACAGAATATCATTACGGGATTTTCTTATTTTTCACCATTTTCTTCTTCTCCAAACCCCATAGACGACTTTCAAGCTAATCTTCCTCCATAACCTCTTGGGTAAGTGATCCTAACATTGTTTCCTTCCATTTTTCATTAACAATCACTAGAATCTAGGTCTAAAAACAAGAAATCGAGGTAGAAATTAGGGGTTTTGGGTAGAGTTAGGGCTTATGGAAATTTTGGGAATTCAACCCCGTTTTGGGGTCGGATTTCAAAACAAATTGTATATTCGGGCTCGTGGGGAAATGGGTTATCGGGTTTTGGTCCGAACCTCCAGTTTGGACCAAGCGGGCCCGGAGTCGAATTTTGGTATTTTTGGAAGAATGATGGGAAGTGTATAATTAGACTTTGGGATTGAATTATTGAGTCATTATTAATATTATTGAGTCAATTATGCTTAGATACTATCGGTTCGGAGTTGGATTCGAGAGGGAAAGCAGTGCTAGAGGCTTGATTTGCATTTTTGGAGCCGAGGTAAATGTTTGGCTTAACTTTAGTGATGGAATAGGAGTTGAGTCTTATGTGCTACTTGTATTATCATGTTCAATGTATAGGTGAGGTGATGAGTACCTATGCATTGTTTGTCAAGCATGCTCGTGAGTCTAATTTGGTGAATTGCCTATTATTATTCCGATGTTTATTGTGTTTTGAAGTAGTTTCCTTTGGAAAGTTGTTGAATTGCCGAGATTATCCGTTAAGTACTTGTGATATGATGTTTCACTCGAGGACTCAATTCATTACGTTATATACTGGTAAGAGATAGGCTATAGCTGGTGTCACGACCCAAAGGCTATGGGTTTTGATGGCGCTGGACACCACTGTCGGGCAAGCCAATTCCTTAATTCGTACAAATACCTTCCTGTTTTAAATTTTTGAAATCGTTGCCCTTATTACATTTCACAATCAAATAAATAAACTATTGTAGATTTAAATACGACGGAATGTTCCTTTAATTCAATAAAACAAGACTCAACACATCCCCAGAACCCGGTGACACAAGTACATGAGCAGTTTCTAAGAATTTATTCAATTATACAACTATTGTCCGAGGAATAAATGGGACAAAGGCAACAAAGATACAAGTAAAGATATGGAAAGAAGGAGACTCTGTCAACTGCGGAACGCCTCCGGATGAATGCATCCCGAGTAAGTCTCCGAATCAACTTCTGAACTATGAAGGTACCTGTGCAACAAAATGAACAGAAAGTGTAGCATGAGTGCATATACATATATGTACCCAGTGAGTATCCCGTCTAAACTCGAAGAAGTAGTGACGAGAGGTCGACTAGATACTCACTAAGGTCTAGCAACCTAATATAAAATGAGATATGGCTAAAGCAATCGGCATGCGAAGCAGTAAACAGCAAGTTCATAAACAAATAATGTAATACGAGTAAGAACCCCAAGTACCTATTTCTCTTATTAAACAATACCTTCCAATCCAGTCTTATGTGATCCAGACTCAAGTGTACATATACCGACATGGACAAGACAACCGGCCAGAGTCATAAGGTAGGTCATAAGGACTGAGGTCATAAGCTTCCCACGATCGCGAATCATACTTGCGACTCGTGTGCTGAATCGATAGTAATAAGCTCCTCACGATCGCGCGTCATGCCTGCGACTCGTGTGCTGACTCGATAGTAATAAGCTCCTCACGATCGCGCATCATGCC
>ML251424.1:3386-32306 GCA_005239495.1 Nicotiana undulata | reverse complement strand
ACCAATTTATTGGGTTTATTGGCTAAGGTCTGATGTGAACAAACTGACGCAGTGCTGAGTTACTAGTGTGTTTATTGTGTGGTGGTTTTCCGATTTTGGCTCGTATTTTCTGTCCATTCTTCTGGTATTATTATGATGTTCCGTTGATTAGTTTTCGGTAATTCCTTCCGCATTTTATTGCCATGTTGGTAACTATACTGTAAAACCTTTAGATAGATATTATGTCTGGTCATTTCTATATTGATGCCTGTTTAATTTATTAGACCAGAGGTGTCTCGATTAGTCCTCATCACTACTTCACCGAGGTTAGTCTTGATACTTACTGGGCACCGCTGTGGTGTGCTCATACTACACTTCTGCGCATTTTTGTGTGCAGATCCAGGTAATTATTGTTAGTAGCTACGCGGATCATTGACGAGGAGACTCAAGGTAACCTGTTGTTGCGTTCGCAGGCTTCGGAGTCACCTTTTTGTATTTATTATTCATACCCTGTTGTATTCATTCCGAACAGTGGTAATTAGAGATTTTAGAGTAAATTCGTAGAGCTTATGACTTGTGTTATCGGTTTTGGGAACATTGTAATTCTGTCAAGATTTTTATGTCGAGACTGTTAGATTTCTTTTATTATTGTTGTTATTATCTAAATGTTAGGCTTACCTAGTCCCTAAGACTAGGTGCCATCACGATACCCAACAGAGAGAAATTTTGGGTCGTACAGAGATTGATTGATAATGTGGGCATGAGGTATCGTGTGTGTGATTCTATTTGATGACTTATTGTTGAAACAAGAATTTTATTTGTTCTAAATGGTTATCGCTTAATCCGATGAGATTTCAGTTATTGCTTTTTGTAATTCATCATACATGTTGCCACTTTTTGATATTTTGCATAGGTTATTTGATTAGTGGGTATCTTGACTTGAACCTCGTCACTGCTCCACCGAGATTAGCCTTGATGCTTACTGGGTACCAACCGTGGTGTACTTATACTACACTTCTGCATATTTTTGTGTAGATCCAGATGTTGGAGATAGCCGATCCAGGCAGTGAGAGCTCCTTTGATCGTGAGGATTCAATGTAAAGTTGTTTTGATCGTTGCAGCCCCTTGGAGTGCTTTTCTTGCATTTATACTGTCAAATTCTCTATCCAAATAGTATTTTATTTTGATTTATTTCTATGTATTCGGTTGGAGTTCATGACTCTATACTACATAGTCTTGGGAATTTGTTGTGATTATGGTCGTATTGACTTGTATCACCTTTATTTTCGCAGTTATATAAAACTCTGCTTCATAATATCATGTTTTATTAGTTTTATTGTTGTAAGTGATCAATTTACTTTATTAGGTGTCATCACGATCCTTAAGACGTGATTTTGGATGGTGGCATTGTCTCAACAAACAATAGTTCAAACAGAGAATAAATCTAAGCTGCCGTTTTCAAGCTACAAGAATTCATGCATTTAATATCGCGAGCTTATATATTTTATATTGGCCTTGTCAATCCATACATTCCTTGCAAGCACAATGAAGATCCTCGTGGAAAACGACAACAAATTTTATCTCCAGACTCCAGATAATTCTCCACCATATATAAACAAAACAAAAAAAAGGTTTCTAAATGATCAATCAAAATCATGACAAACAGCATTTAGAATTGATAGGTTATAAACCTACTAATTTCAGTATGTGACAACTAATATAACAGGACTAGCCGGCAAGAGTAGTAGCAGTAATTAAGGGATTTAATTTATATACACATACAACAATGTTCTCAATAATAAAAACAACACGTCTTGTAGCCATTAGGCTGGCGAGTAAACTTATTAATTAGGTACTAAACGTTGGAAGGGATATCAGAATTCGTTTCCAAATGGGAAAGAAAGGTGGAATTTTCAGATATGCAGATGGTGTTGATAAGTTGGTGATGTTTCTTGGGACTTTAGGATGCATAGGAGATGGGCTGATGACTCCACTCAATATGTTTATTCTTAGTGCTATCATTGATGATTATGGAGGTGCTGATAATGATGATGCTTCTTTTACTAATGAGATTGTTGACAAGGTATATTTTATCATTCTGCTTTCTACAATCTTGGATGCAATTAGGGTTCGTACGATCATTTGAAATTTAATCTTCTTATAAACATTCAGTATTACTTAAAAAAATTAATTGGTTTCTAGTATAATCAAGTTTTGGATAAGTAATTTAATCTCCGCAGAGTTAATACAACGTTTGGTGTTCAGAAATAAACTCTGCACAACTTATGCAAAGTTTAATATTTGAAACCATATGATGTATTCAGATGTTGATCCGGATTTATATTTGATTGGTTGAATCTTTAGATTTTTACAATTAGACGAGATGTAGATAGAAAGGTAGAAATTTTTCAATAAAATCAATTAACGTTACTTAACCCAAGAACATTATATAGTGTAGGAACTTTTTCAGATACAATCAATTATATTGACAATATAGAGAACAACAAGCATCAACAATAGGAGAAAACGTAAACATCGGCCTGACAAGAAAAAGTTAGGTACAAAAGTTTTAATCACTACATATGACGATAGATGGACAGACTCTAAGAAATCAATATTAGAATTAAAAGAAGTAAATATGACAAATAATGGATGAATATTTTACTGTTTCCTAGATTTCATGATAAGTCTTGTTGAATTTGGAAGACATACTAAAATAGGAATACAACTAAAGTATATGAAGATATGGACGACGAAAATAATCTACTGATAAGTGTCGGATTCACTGAATAGAATTCAGAAAAAATTAAATAGATAAAAAAATGCTAGTTCAGTTGAACTAGTTGGTTGTGTGCTACATTTTCCCCTGGCTGTAGTATTAATTCCTCTAACTTATATGAAAATTTATGTACTTATATATACATGGTGGATATGACGGATAAGAATTTATGCATTAACAATATGTGGATCAAAGTATTTAAAGACAAAAATACCCTTAAATTAGGCCACACGATGTGTAACAAGTCATGCATTAGCATTTATTGTTCACTGTATTACAATATTTGCATTATTATTTATTGCATAAATAATTTCTACATGATAATACCTACATAATTAGACTATAAACCAAGCTACCCTTTTGAGTTTCATTAATGGTCAAGACTAGGGGTGGTAAAGGGGCAAGTTGGGTCGGATGTGGACGGGTGAAAAATAAATGCAAAAACGAATAGATTGTCTAACCCGATACATATTTAATAAAAATAAAAAATGGTCTAACCGGCGGATAATATAATGTCACGACTCAAAAATTCCACCAATGATCGTGATGTCATCTAACCTCTAAGATTAGGTACGTCAATCACACAGTGATACAAAGCATCAAAATAAGATATAATAACTCTGAATTTTTAACATAATCTACGGAATAAAGCCTCAACAAAGTCAAAATATAGGTACATAGGTCAAGCTTCCCCAAACCATGTAATACAAAGTCATGAGCTCTAAATTGAGTACATAACGAGTCTCAATAAGTACAATACTATCTGAAAGTAATACAACAGTATGAAAGCAAGAGAAGGGGACTCCAAGGCTCTACAGTGTCCATGTGGAACAGTCCAAAACTCACTCTCGAAAACCGCTACTTCCAGCACTCGGATCTCGAACTGTCCAAATCAACCATCCAAAATTGTCTTTCCTTTAAAAACCGCCTCTGACCGGCTCGAATATAGCCAAAAATAACTCAATGTCAAACGAAGACATAAGAAAATAGCCCATATAATAAAGTTTCGATCTTTAATCAAATTCCCAAAATTCAACAAAATTCAACTCAGGCCCACATGTTCAGAACTCGAGTCAAGGGGTAGATCCCGACTATCCGTACTCCCACGAGTCCAAATATATTATTAGATCCCAAAAATTGAGTCCAAATCGACTCCCCGATTTTCAATTTTCACTCTCTTAAGTTGTAGATAAAGATCCCAAATTTTCCTTTAAAATTCTAAGTTTTAGGTGTGGAATCCATGGAGATTCAATATATACAGCCATATTAAAGTTTAAATTGCTTACCTCCACTGTAGTAAAAATACTCTCCAAAATCTCCACCTCTCGAATTTTAGGGTCAAAATATGAGAGAACAAATAAAATTCCGCAATTATATCACTTATAGGTTTGCCTAGTGATACACTTTGAGAATGAGGCCACTGCCTCGCATTTGTGAAGCACAAAAGTGCATTGCCACAAATTAACGTTAAGAAAATGCGGCTCCCAGCCCACAAACGCGATGCACATTACGGACCTATGCGAACACGGCCCCTCGCATGCGAACGTGAAGGCCAAGTGCCAGGTGACTCATCACTATGCGAACGTAAACCCCATGTCACGAACGAAAAAACCACTAAATTATAACCAATCGTGAAAGGGTCACCCATTAGGGAACGCAAAGTACAAAATCTTTCTGGCACCAAAATGTCCTCCGCGATCGCGAAAAAGGACCTCACACCAGCAAAATCTACAATTTTTAACAATGCTTCGGGTGGTCCGAAAATTAACCGAGCCACCGGAGATCCCGTTCAATCATACCAACAAGTCCGTAAATACTCACTGATCCTATACAAAGCCTCGAAACACATACGGTAACATTGCAATAACGAATCAAAGCCAAAGCGCATATTAACTTCTCTTCAGTTCAAGAACCTTCAAACTTCAAACCAAGCATATAATTCAAGCCTAACCAATCCGGATTGCAACCAAACATGGCACACAAGTCCAAAAGATAACACGAACTTATTCCAACTTCCGAAATAATAATCGGAATCCGATATCATCACAGTCAACTCGGAGTCAAACTTAGGAACTCTTCACATCTTCAAATTGCCAAATTTTGGAAAATAGTACCAAAACACCCTAGGAACCTCCAAATCAAAATCCGAACATATGCCTATGTCAAACCATACGAACCTATTGGAATCATCAAATGACTAATCCAAGGTCTTTTACAAAAAATTCAAACCTTGGTCAATTCTTATAACTTAAGCTTCCAACAAAGGAACTATGTGTTTCAATTCACTCCAAAACCTTTCCGGAATCAAATCAACCATATCCGGAAGTCACCAAATATACAAAAAGCATAAAATGGTGAAATGGGACTCAAATACAAAACGACTGGCCAGACCATTACATTCTCCCCATCTTAAACAAACTTCCGTCCTCGAACAAGTTTTGAATCATACATGGGTTCCAAAAAGATGAGGATATCTTCTCCACATATTATGCTCGGTATCCCAATTCGCCTCCTTGATTGGCTGACCTCTCCACTGGACCTTCATAGGGAAATATCTTTCAACCTCAGCTTCCAAATTTGCCTATCCAAAATGGCCACCGGCTCCTCCTCATAAGCCAGATTCACATCCAACTACCTTGTGATGAAATCCTCAAGCTCGGCTTGCCCTTCTTCCCAACCCTCATCACGCCTTTCATAGGAGAAACTTGAAGAAGAACCTTCTCACCCTCCATGAATTCCATATCACGGGCTCTCATGTCATCATAACTATTTTCCCTAGCTGTGGGAAGCCTCTCTTGAGCCAACTTCACCTTCTCCAAGGCATCGTGAACCAAGTCTGTGCCTAATAGTCTAGCCTCAATGGGCTCGAACCAACCAACTAGAAGACGACATCGCCTCCCATATAAGGCCTCATATGGATCCATTTGGATACTCGACTGGTAGTTGTTATTGTTGGAAAAACTCTACTAAAGGTAGAAACCCGTCCCATTGACCTCCAAAATCAATAGTGCATGCCCTCAACATATCCTTCAAGATCTAAATGGTCTACTCGAACTGCCCACCCGTCTAAGGGTGAAATACGGTGCTCAACTCGACCAACGTGCCTAAATCACGCTGGACCACCCTCCAAAAGTGTGAAGTAAACTGCATGCCATGGTATGAGATGATAGAAATAGGTACACCATGGAGGTGAACAATCTCCCTGATATAGATTCTAGCCAACTGCTCCGAAGTGTAGGAAGTCATGACCGGAATAAAATGTGCCGACTTGGTCAACCGATCCACAATGACCCAAATGGCATTAAACTTCCTCAAGGTTCGTGGCAACCTTACCACAAAGCCCATGGTAATGCACTCCCGTTTTTACTTCAGTATATCAATCTTCCGAAGCAAACCACTTGGTTTCTGATGCTTATACTTGAGCTATTGGCAATTCAAACACTTAGAAACATGCCCAACAATGTCCATCTTCATCCTCTTCCACCAATAATGTTGTTTCAAGTCACAATACATCTTCGTAACACATGGATGAATAGAATACCGCGAACTGTGAGCATCCTCAAGAATCAACTCCCTTAAGCCATTGATATTAGGAACACAAACTCGACCCTGAAATCATAACACGCCATCATCACCAATAATCATCTCCTTAGAATCATCATGCAACACTATTTCCTTAAGGACAAGAAAGTGGGGATCATCATACGGGTGATCCTTAATGTGCTCAATAAGGACGATCGAGATATAACACGAGCAAGGACTCTGATCGGCTCAGAAATATCAAGTCTGACAAATCTGTTGGACAACGCCTGAACATCCATAACTACAGGTCTCTCCTAAGCTTGGATGGATAATAAAATTCCCATGCTCCCCGACTTCCTACTCAAGGCGTCGACAACCATATTGACCCTCCTCAGGTGATAGTGAATAGTGATATCATAATCCTCAACAACTCCAACTTGGCTGCTGCCTCAAATTTAGATCTTTCTGTTTAAACATATGTTGAAGACTCTGATGATCCATATACACCTCATAAGACACGTCATATAAGTAATGCCTCCAAATCTTGAACTTGTGTACAATAGCTGCTAACTCCAAATTATGCAACAGATAGTTATTTTGGGGATTCAAGATGCGAAGCATAGGCAATCATCCTACCATCCTGTATCAAACAAACTAGAGACCAATATGCAAAGCATCACAATAAACTATGTATGATCCCGATCCAAAAGACAAAACAAAAATCGGAGTTGTAGTCAAAGCAGTCTTGAGCTTCTAAAAGCTCTCCTCACACTCGTCAGACCACCTTAACGGGACACTCTTTTGAGTCAACTTAGTAATAAAGACGTGATAGATGAGAAATCCTCCATGATGTGATGATAGTAACTAGCCAATCCTAAAAACAACTCTCGATCTTCGTGGTTGTAGACGGTTGGGGACAATTCTGAACTGCCTCAATCTTCTTCGGTTCCACCTTAATACCCTCACTAGAAACCACGTAGCCCAAGAATGCCATCGAATCCAACCACAGCTCACACTTGGAGAACTTGGCATATAACTTCTTCTGCCTCGAAACATGGAGAATCATCCTCAAATGCTGCTCGTGCTCCTCCCTACTACGAGAATACATTGGGTTATCATCAGTGAACACAAAAGAGTTTAAATAAGGCTGGAACACAATGTTCATCAGATGCATGAACGTTACTGGGGCATTAGTCAAGCCAAAATACATCACCAAAAACTCATAATGCCAATAACAAGTCCTTAAAACCGTCTTATGAATGTACGAAGCCCTAATCTTCAACTGGTGGTACCTCGATCTTAAGTCAATCCTAGAGAACACGCTAGCACCCTGAAGCCTATCAAACAAATCATCAATGCACGAAAATGGATACTTGTTCTTGATGGTAACCTTGTTCAATTGCCTATAGTCAATGCACATTCTCATGGAGCCATATTTCTTCTTCACAAATAGTATTGGTGCACCCCAAGGTGAAAGACTCAGCCTGATGAAACTTTTATGTAACAAGTCCTGTAACTACTCCATTTAATTCCTTCAACTCTGTTGGAGCCATGCGATATGATAGAATAGATATGGGTAGAGTGCCCGGTGCCAAAACAATACCAAAATCAATCTCCCTATTGGGTGGCATGCCCGATAGGTCTGCAGCGAAAACATATGGAAACTCTCTCACCACGGGGGCTGAATCAACCGTAAGAGTATCATAACTAACATCTCTAACAAAAGCTAAGTACGCCACGTACCCAATATCAAAGTCACGACCCGAAATCCTAACACGGGCCGCAATAGTGCCTAACATCCACTTGCTAGGCAAGCGAACGTTAGCTAAATAATTAACCAATTTTTAACAAATTAATAGAAGTAAAGTAATAATTAATGATTGATGAACTTCTAAATACCTGAAATAAAATACATAAGTAACGTAGTATATAGTAATCCTAGAAATTCAGAATCACAAGTTCATGAGAGACTAGAATACTACAAACATGGTTTAAAATGAAATACAACTGTCTGAAACTAGAAAAATAGTAAAAAAAGATAGAAGGGTACTTCAGGGATTGCGTACGCCGTGAAGCTCTACCTCAAGTTTCCTGAAGAAGTCGGATCCGAGAAATCTCTTTTATGCGTTGATAGGACCAACATCAGGATCTGCACAAGAAGTGCATAAGTGTAGTATGAGTACAACCTACCTCATGTACTCTATAAGTGTCGAACCTAACCTCAACGAAGTAGTGACGATGGTATGACAAGACACACACTATAAACCTGTACGAATAATAAATAAAGACAACATAAATATATAGAAAATAAGCAAACTCATAAGAACGGGACCCGAAGGTCAACTAACAGAGGGCTCAGAATAACATCATCTCATAACCTCATATCATAGTACATAAATAGAGCACTACAACTACAAATAGCTACATCACATCATACTCTGTTGCGACGCACAACCCGATTCCAATATAAATTCCATAGCTGTTGTAGCATGCAAATCATTCCCAATATCATATCAATATCCATTGCAGGCTGCAACTCGATCCCATTATCAATTCATTGCTCACTGTTTCAGTGTGCAACCTGTTTCCAGTATCAACTCATTAACATGATAACTCAACACAACTAAATTCCGTAATCTCAACACAAAAAGTACTAAAGTGTATAAAACATCAAGGAACTGACAATAGAAACAGAGAACAACCAATATCTCATATTTACAAAGCTCGACAATTCATTAATGCGAGAATGGACAAAGGACTTACACAATCGGATATACATAATAAAGTGCAACTAGTAAGGTAAAGACGATAAAGGCAAGTAAAGGCATGAAACAATGGAAATATACAAAGACATTTATTGTTCCAAACGAATTCTTTTTACTACTATTTATTTCGAGCTAATAGTGTCGTCCTAAAATAAATCATTATCGAGATAGACTAAATATGTGTGAAAATAATTATTGCAGGTAAGTAGATTTTGATCGAGGAATGAATAAACCGGAACATGTAACAACTAAATGATAGTTAACAAATAAGGCATGAATGGAAAGCAACGACATGTAGCAATAAAAACATGTAACGAAATATAACATGGGATAAAAGATGACATGAAGGTAAATAGCCCAACCCGCCATGACAATTCATATAAATTTGTCACCTCACATATATGTCGTTCCCACACACAATTCATGTAGAAAATAGACCAACAAGTCATGATTCCCTCAAGTAAAAGTTAAACACGACACTTACTTCTTTCTGTAACTAAATCAACAATCAATCAGGGATTTTCCTTTCGAACAAGCCTCCATACCAACCGAATTTAAGCAATTATATTTTCAATAATCCAAATTAAGCTTTAGAAACTACCCACAAATAAAAAAGGATCAATCTTTTAGCTAAATTCAAAAATTGAACAAAAGTCAACCCCAGGCCCGCTTGGTCGAAATTCGAGATTCGGATCAAATCCCGATTGTCCATTCAACCTAAGCCCGGATATGTAATTTTATTTCAAAATCCGACCTCAATTCGAGATTCCTAAACTTTACCCATAACCCGTAATTTCTACCATGCAATTCATAGATTTGATGTTAGAAATTCCTGAAAAGTAGTTGCAATTGATTGAAAACTTGTTAAAGGTGCTTACCAATGAATTTGGGAAGAAACATCTCTCACGAAATCATCTCCATGGAGTCTAGGGTTGAAAATTGGTGTAAAATGAGCTAAGTCCCGACAATCCCATCTTTTACCTAGTTGCGCGTATCGCAATTGCAAACACTTGTTTGTAGTTGTGACAATCGCAAATGTGAATAGTGCCCCCAGCCCACATTAGTCGCAAATGCGACAAAACCTTTGCATTTGCAAGGCCCCCGCATCACAAATGCAGTGGAATATTCGCAATTGCGCATCTGCCTAATTCTAGTGCCCAGTCGCAAAAAGACACCAAAGAATTGCAAAAGCAATCCTTGGTTGTGTGCAATTGCGAATACTTCTTCGCAAATGCGATGTTTCCCCTTTATCGCAGATGCGAGATCGACTTCGCAAAAGCGAAGTTTCAATATGCGAACAAGTCTTCGCAAATGCGAGACCTACAATTCAACACCACTAACAGCTCTGCATCAGCTGCTCCAAACTCAAGCGTAACGCATCTGAAACTCACTCGAGCCCGTCGGGCTCCAAACCGAACATGCACACAAGTGTCATAACATCATACAAAATTTCTCACGACCTCAAATCATCAAAATAATGTCAAATAACAAGAATCAGTCATCAAAACTCAAGAGTTCACCTTGAAAACTCATTTTCCACAATTTTTCACAATCTTTCACATAATGCGCCAAAACGCCCTCGGGTCACTGGGGACCCTAAGAAAACATGCGTACAAGTCCCAAAATATCATACGAACCTACCAGAATTATCAAAACACTAATCCGAGGTAGACTTATTTTAAGTCAATATTCTCATTTTCTTCAAAATTCACATAAAAGCTTTTCGAAAAACAATATGGACCACACACACAAATAAACAATCATTAAAAAAAGCTATGAGAGGTCTCGAAATATAAAAATTAAAGTTATTACTCAAACCAATCTATTAGGTCGTCACAGTCAACCATCCGGTGAGCCTTTCAAAAAAAATTAACCCTACTAGGAAGGTGACCAAGCGAACCTCTCCATTCCGACCTTGGTAACCCCAACATATCCAACATCACGGTCTTGGCGTGAAACTCAAGAATAGCATGGTACGGAGATAACAAATTCATACCCAAAATCACATCAAAGTCCACCATATTAACCAAGAAAAGATCAACCCTCGTCTCATAGCCCGCAATAGTCACCACACAAGTATGATAGACATGATCCACAATAATAGAATCCTCAAAAGGTGTGGACACATAAGCATCCAGAGAATCACAAGACATATTCAAATATGAAGCAAAGTAGGATGGCACATACGAATAAGTAGAACCTAACTCAAATAATTAAAGCATCTCTGTAATACACCAGAACAATACCTGTGATGACTGCATCTAATGTGACTACCTCAGTCGCACCAGGAAAAGCATATCAACGCGTCTGGAATCCCTTTCTAGGACGACCTCTACCCGCCAGTCCCTTACCTCTAGCTGGTTTTGCAGGTGGTGTAGCATCTGGAGCGGAAATCATATCTTGAGTACCCTACTGAGGTACACTCGTCCAAAGTCTAGGACAATCACCATGTTCCTAGTACCACCACACGCATAACACCTCTTTGTTGATGTGGCTGCTAGAATTGAGTCTGCCCTGTACGGCTTGAATAACCGATGTAAGAACCCAAGGCAGAATATGCACTAAAGGATGAATTTTCGGTATGAATGCTCTGAAATCCATACCAAGCTTGAGCGCTACGTGAAACCTGAAGTACAGACTGAACTGGCCGACTGACAAAGCCTCTACCATGATGAGCCTTGCCCCCAAAGTAGGAGCCACTAAATTCTCCAAAATCATGAGGCTTCTTGACCTCCCTATCCTCCTTCTCCTACATGCAAATACGCTCTAACCTCCTAGCAAAATCCACATCCTAATGAAATGCGGTCTCTATCTCCATCCCTTATGCCATCCAAAATTTGAGGTTGTAAGTGAGTCCCTCAACAAATCTATAGACTCTATTGTTCCCTCTCGGTAGAAACCAAGGGAGCTGCATAGCATGATAACTCTTTAAACCTCATAGCATATTGTGTCACAGTCATACCCTCTTGGCACAAATGCTTAAACTCCCTCCGCAATTCATCCCTACGGTATATGGGATAAACTCCCCAAGAAAAGATCTGAGAACTCGGGCCATCTAAGTGGTGCTACACCAACTAGCTTACTCGCCTCATAAGTCTGCCACCATCTATATGTCGGCCTCGTCGACTAAAAACTAGTAAAGTCGACCCCTTTTGACTCCACCAAACTCAAAGTTCGCAAAATCCAATGACACTAATCCAAGATACCTTGTGTATCCTCAGAATCCCTTCCACTGAACTAGGAGGACGTAGTCTTTGAAATCTCTCCAACCTCTTTTGCTCCCTAGCAGACAGAACTGGCCCTACCTCAAGCTGAACTATAACTAATGGTTGTATTGGTATAACACCCAGTGTCAGAAAGCTGCTATGGTATATAGGTGGCAGAAGTTTGGGCTCCTCCTCCAGCCTATAAAGTAGCTAGTGCGACTGGAATAAACCGTGCCTAGGCCAAGCTCCCGAACATACCCATAAATTGAGCCAAGGTCTCCTCAAGTCCAAGGGTGGAAATAGGCCCCTCAAGTGCTCGAGTGAGTCCCATCTGCTCAACATGATAAGGCTCCTTCTCATCAACTAGAGCTGTTGGTGGATCTACCACTACTGCTTCAGCAGGGGCTCTAGCTGCGGCGCGTTCCCCACCAGGGCCTCTACCTCGGCCTCGGCCCCGGCCTCTCGCGGCTTTGACATAGGGCATTAGTGCTTGGTCGGGTGATCTAGTAGAACATATCCTGACCATCTGTTAAGAGAATAGAAGAGTAGAGATTCAAACTTTGGAATACGCAAATTCGCACGATAGAGAATGAAAGAAAGTGAAGTTTCCTAATAGCCTGATATCCTCTCAAAGATAAGTACAGACGTCTCTGCATCGATCCACAAGGCTCTACTAGACTTTCTTATGACTCGTAGAACATATGAACCTAGAGCTGTGATATCAACTTGTCACGAACCAAAAATCCCACCAATGGTCGTGATGATACATAACCTCTAACACTAGGTAAGTCAATCACACGATGATACAAAACGTGGAAATAAGATATAATAACTCTAAAAGTTTTACAAAAACTGTGGAATAAAGCCTCAACAAAGTCAAAACATAGGTACATTAGTCATACTTCCCAAAACCGGGTAATACAGAGTCATGAGATCTAAGCTGAGTACATAACAAGTCTCAATAAGTACAAACTATCTGAAAGTAATACAACAGTATACAAGTAAGAGAAGGGTACTCTAAGGGTTTGCAACATCCATGCAACAGTGCCTTGAATCCTCTCGAACAATCCAAACTCACTTCCGAAGATCGTTACCTCCAACACCCGAATCTTGAATGGGCCAAATCAACCCTCCAAAATCTCCTTTCCTTTAGAAACCACATCCGACCGGCTCGAATCTAGCCATAAATAAGTCAATAACGTCAAACAAAGTCATAGAAAATAATCCCAAACAATAAAGCTTCAATCTTATCAAATTTCCAAAAGTCAACAAAATTTAACCCGGGCCCACATGGTCAAAACCTGAGTCAAGGGGTAGATTCCGACTACCCATAACCCCACGAGTCCAAATATATGATTAGATTTCAAAAGAGTCCAAATTGACTTCCAAATCCTTAATTTTCACCCTCTTTAGTTCAGGACAAAAGCCCCAAATCTTCCTTTAAAATTCCAAGTTTTAACAGTAGAAATCCATGAGGATTCAAGATATAAATCTAAATCCAAGTGAAATTGCTTACCTCCAATAATGTAGTGAAAATGCCCTCAAAAATCTTCAATTCTCGAAGTCTAGGGTTCAGAATATGTTAGAATGGGTAAAATCCCAAAATTATATCACCTGTAGGTCTGCCAAGTGATACACTTCGCGAACGCGGTCACTACCTCGTGTTCGCGAAGCACAAAAGTACACTGCCTCAAATTAACCCTACACAAACATTGCCCCTATCTCGCGAACACGATGCACAAACTCCACTTATGCGAACATGGTCCCTCTCACATGAACGCGAAGGCCAAGCCCTACCGAAGATACAACTACCTCATCACTATGCCAACACGACCCCTATGTCGCAAAAGCGAAGACCACTCACCACAACCAATCGCGAATGCAACACTCAGTCACAAACACGAAGTACAAAATCTACTCAGCACCAATATGCCCTCTACGATCACGAAGAAGGACCTCACACCAGCAAAATCTTCAACTTCTAAAATGCTCCGGGGGGTCTAAAACTCACCCAAGCCACTAGGGACCTCGTCTAATCATACCAATGAGTCCATAAATACTACCCGGACCTATCCAAATCCTCCAAGCATATACGGTAACATCACAACAATGAGAAAGGCTAAAGCACAAATTGAATTTCTCTTAAGTTCAAGAACCTTCAAAGTTCAAATCGACCTTCTGATTAAAACCTAACCAATCTGGATTACAACCAAACTTGGAACACAAGTCCCAAATGACAATACAAATCTATTCCAACTTCTGGAACAACATTCCAAATCTGATATCATCAAAGTCAAACCCAGATCAAATTTAGAAACTCTCTAAACCTTCAAATGCCAACTTTTTGACAAATATCGTCAAAACATCTAGGAACCTTCAAATCCAAATTCAAGCATACGCCTAAGTCTAAAATCACCATACAAACCTATTGGAATTATCAAATCACTATAGGTCATTTACACAAAAGTCAAACATTGGTCAACTCCTATAACTTAAGCTTCGAACAAAGGAACTAAGTGTTCCAATTTACTCCAAAACCTTCCCGGAACCAAATCAATTATCCCCGTAAGTAAAAAAACAAAAACCAACCATACAAAAAGCATCAAATGGGGAAATGAGGCGCAAATATACAAAATGACTGGTCTGGTCTTTACATATAGATATCCATATTATCCATGACTTCTTGAATGTGATCAGTTTTGGGAGAATTCCTAGTCTCCCAAACTTATGGAACCCCAAGTTCGAGTCCTTACAAATATATAAGTTAAAATCATTGATTATCTATTTTTTAAGTGAATAGTATGGATGTTATCCGTATTTGACCCATTTTTAAAAAGTTCATTACCCAATCCATTTTTAGTGGACAATATGGATAGGTAATTATTTTTTTAATCAATTTTGCCCCCTCTAGTCAAGACTATTTACTTAGCTTAAAGTTTGTTTGCTAAAATAATAAATTTTGAGAAAAATATAAACACTTCTTTCTTTTCTTTTCATGTCTTTGAAACAGTACTCTCTCAGGTTGCTCTACGTTGCAATTGGAGTTGGTATATCTGCGTGCCTTGGTACGTATAACACCTTTTTATGCATATGAGCATACCTGCATGAGTTTATATACTAACTTTTTTGCACTGATGATATAATTATTTAAAACCTACTAGGTCATTAAACTACATGCTATAAC
The DNA here is from genome assembly GCA_005239495.1 of Nicotiana undulata. NCBI lineage: Eukaryota > Viridiplantae > Streptophyta > Magnoliopsida > Solanales > Solanaceae > Nicotiana > Nicotiana undulata. Next base: position 16,871 of record ML251424.1, on the reverse strand, counting down.
AGGTGAAAATTGCATATCATTAAATATCCTATGCTCAAATATCAATAAATCAAAATAACAACATACTAAAAATAAAAGAGTAAGCTTGTTAGTGAAAAATAGAAACAAAAAAAAATTTCAAACCCACAGTTTACTTTTACGTTCATAAGAAATTTAATTTTTTATTGTTGCCCAAGATTATATGGATTAATTTCTCCCAGGATAGAATGAAAAATTATTCTGTGATAGCGGCAATTCACATCGTAGAACTTCATCAAACTCAAATAGAGGAGCAAATCACACTTAACACTTACTTTTTGCTTTGAAAAGTAATGCAAAAATACAAAAGAGAGAGGGGAGTGTTTGCGAATTTCGGTGGTGGAAAAATGAGGCAAGGCCTCTGAGTTATAGTCAATAGGTTGAAGAATTAACAGGTGCGAAGGCATCTCTTCGAAGACAGTAGTGTCGATTCAAAAATTTACTATTCGATTTCCGTTTGGACCATTCGGGAAGAATACCATTATGACCGCAAAATCAAATAAAGATATCGCGCAAAAAAATTAGGAAAAGAAATAATAAATAAAAGAAAAGTTAAATAAATTGGTCCAAATAATATGTCAATCATTCAGATCATTTGACCAAATCCAAATTAAAATTCAAAGTTAAAGCCGAAGCTAAGCTGGCAACGACGGTGCGGGCTTGTGCTCTTCTCAACTCTTTATGAGCTAGAAGAAGTGCTTCTACATATAAGCACAAAAATCTTCCTCTTCCTATCCAATCTTCCTATCTGTAACACAACCCTCAAGTGATGCTCATGCTCCTCTCTACTTGAATTAACTCAATAGTAGGAATATCAACACTACTATCCGTCACAAAGGCAAGATACGCCAAACACCCATTCCCAACCATCTGTTGCATATTCAGAGAAGATATCACTCTAATAGGAGTGTGACCAACAAAACCTTTGCACTCTAAGCTTGGAAACCCTGACATAGCCAATGTCACGGTCTTAACATGACATCAAGAATAGAATAATATGGAGATAACTAATCCATACCCCATATCACTTCAAAATCAACCATATTGAGCAATAAGAGATTAACCTTAGTCTAACAACCCCTAATGGTAACCACATAAGACTAATACACACAATCCACCATAATAAAATCACCAATAGGCATATACACATGAGCACGAATACCAAGAACCACGAGGTGTATCCAAGTAATGAGCAAAATATGATAACACATAAGAATAAGTTGAACCATGGTAAAGTAACACAGAAGAATCTCTGTTGCACACTGAAACAAAAAATATGCTCACGAGATCGGAAGCAAGTGCCTCTAGTTTGGCTGGAAATGCATAGCAACGGACCTGTCCACCACCTGACTAACCTCTCCCTCTAAGGCGACCTCGAACAGGTTGAGCCCCATCCCTAGCTGGTTGTGCGGGTGGTGTAGCTATTGGCGCTGCAACCATAGACTGCGTTCCATAGTAGGGTACACCACTTAGAAGCCTAGGGCAATCCCTCTTAAGATGACTCAAGTCCCCACACTCAAAGAAACCCCTTCTCTGACAAGGTTGTTGACCCTGTGAACCCGAATATTTGCATGTACAACCCTGAGAAGAAAGAGCATGGTAAGAACTCTATGTCAGTAGTGCACAGAAAGATGACTGACGTGGGCGAGCACTGTATGAACCGTGGCTAACTGACGAACTACGATGAAGCTGATGAGCAGATTGAGCGGGCCTAAAAAGATGGCCTCTACTGTGATGTGACTGGCCTCTAGACAAGGCACCACCAAAACCACCCAAATCACGGGGCCTCCTAAGCTTCCACTCTTTTCTCTTAAGTCTGCGAACATGCTCCAAGCTCCTGACAATCTCAACCACCTGGAGAAAACTAGCATCAGTCTCAGCCTCTCGGGCCATACCATATGAATTCCATAGGTGAGGCCATTAATGAACCTACTGACTCTCTCCCTCTCAGTAGGGACCAAATATACTACATGATGTGCCAACTCTATGAGCCTCATCTCATATTGGTCCACAGTCAAGCCCTCCTGGCATAGATGCTCAAACTCCCTATGCAACTCCTCTCTACGGGTCTAAGGAATAAAATACTCTAAGAAGAGAACTGAAAACTAATGCCATATAAGTGGCGCTGCGCCAGCTGACTTTCCTGACTCATAAGTCTATCATTACCTATAGGCTCGCCCTGCTAGCTGGAAAGTAGTGGAGTCAACTCCATTTGGAATCATATAAACTGTCACGACCCAATTTCCCTCCGTTGGGTATCGTGACGACACCTAGTCTTAAGGACTAGGTAAGCCTAACATTAAATGAACATAAAACAAAATAGTAAAACTCTTAAATGCCTTTTGAAATGAATCTCTATACATTGTACATCTTTCCAAAACCCGGCAAATACAAGTCATAAGCTTTTAAAGGAATTGCACTAAATTCTCTAAATTACCACTGTTCAGAACAAGTACAACAGTGTATGAACAAAAATATAAGAAGGTGACTCTGAAACCGCGAACGCTGAGGCGGTTTTACCTTGAGTCTCCACAACAGCAACCGCGCTGCTAATAACCAATTAACCGGCTATGCGAAACCTGGAATCTGCACAAAAATGCGCAGAAGAGTAGTATGAGCACACCACAGTGGTGCCCAGTAAGTATCAAGACTAACCTCGGTGAAGTAGTGACGAGGACTAGTAAAGACACCACTGGTCTAATAAATTAAACAGACATAAATATAGAAATGACGGAATATGACATCTAAATGACTACACAATATAGTAAATAACAGAACATTTACAATGCGGAAGGAAATACAGTAAACAACAACGGAACATCATAATAATACACATAAAGGATAGACGAAAATACAATCCAGAACCGGAAACCACAACACAATAAGAAGACCAGTAACTCAGCACTGCATTAGTTTTTCCACATCAGGCCTTAGCCAACAACCCAGTAAATTGGTCAAATCTTCGAGCGAAACCTTTAAATCGCAAGTTTATATTGAAAGCTTTAAAAATATAATCATTTCAGCTGGAGAATTTCCTTCGAAATATACTTCCTCCAAAGATATATAAATATAATTTACAGTACGAAATCCTCAAACAAAATTCCTTTCAATAAAAGCTTTTCAAATGTACCTTTCCAATAAATATTTTTCAAACATAGTTTTCTTCAATATAAATACTTTACAAACATACCTCTTGAAATAATAGCTTTGCAAACATAGTTTCCTTCAAGATAAATGCCTTTAAACTTTACTTTTTAGTAATTGTCTTCAAACATAGTTCTCTTCAATATAAAACAACCCGGATTTCGTCCCGTAGTTCACAATTAGTCATGCAGTACAAGGGGATCTCCCGGAATACGTCCGTAGTCCCAAAATAAATATGCAGTACATGGGGAAAGCTCCCGGAATACGTCTGTAGTCCCAATTTAAATATGTAGTACAGGGGGAAAGCTCCCGAAATGCGTTCGTAGTCCCAATTTAAATATGTAGTACAGGGGGAAAGCTCCCGAAATGCGTTCGTAGTCCCAATTTAAATATGCAATGCAGCAAACGGAGAAAACAACTAGAATACGACAGAAACAGCGTACATTGCCACAACAAGCGCAAAAGAAACAAAAGAAAGAAATGCAAAGTGCGACGAGCAAATTAATACAAGATTTTAAATCGCAAGATCGGTAAAACTCACTCATACGAATATCCACTGAAAGTAATGCCAAGAACAAGGAGAAAACAATGTAACGAGGGAAAAAACAACACCTACAGCAACGATCTACAATATTCAAGTTCACCAACCAGAGTCAACACAAGTCGAGAAATTCCAATACGGGCAAGTCGACTAAGGTGTAGGTTACCTAAGTTCCTTTTTAAGGTTGAATAACTTTGAGAGATTTTTCCACAATCCAAATAAAGGTAAGCAGCTAGAGATATTTACAGCTTCAATTACGGCTAAGCAATTATAGGGCTAGATAACACTAATTCTAGTCAAATAGGCAGTTTGTGAAGCGAATATAGCATGATGATAGAAGAGGTAAAATATTCAGTTAAGTCAATTAAGATCAAATAAACAACAGAGGGAAACTAAAAGCAAGAAAAATCTAATTCAAGAAGGAAAGGATGAAACTAGCAACCAGGAACTCAGTCATAGCAATTACAACTTCATACATAGGGAATATAAGGACCTAAGAATCCTAAAAAGGCCAACCTATTGCAAATAAGTACGAGTACGCACTCGTCACCTCGCGTACACGGACTACACTCAACATAGAAGACTCAAATCCTAAGGGGTAGTCCCCCCCCCCCACAAGGTTAGGCAAGATATTTACGTCGACGGTGACAACCCGGTACTTTAAATGGACTTCTCGGGCGAAAAGACCTCCGGACGGCTCAAATCCAACTATAACAACTCCAAAACACACATAAATCGTATAAACAACTATTCCGAATAATAAAGTTTCAATCTTTACAAAAAATATAAAAATCGGTCCAAAAGTCGACCCCCGGGCCCGCACCTCGGAACCCGTCAAATTTTACAGAATTCGAATACCCATTCCGATACGAGTTCAACCATACAAAATTTATCAAATTCCGATACCATTTGGTCTCTCAAATCACGATCTTTCATTTTAGAAATTTTCTTTCAAAACCAACATTCCCCTCAACTCAAAATACAAATTAAATGATGAAAATAAAGATAAAATCATGGAATATGTTAGATTCTAGGTGAAGAAAACTTACCCACTCGATTAGCTTGAAAATCTCCAAAAAGCGCTCCCAAATCCGAAGTTGAAAACTCAAAATATGAAGAAAAATGGCTAACCCTCGCTTATAAGAATCTGCCAGGACTTCCGCACCTGCGACCAACTTAGCTGCATCTGTGCAACCGCAGGTGTGCATGGCCTATCGCACCTGTGCCCCTTTCCACTTCTGCGCCCAAGAGTCCGCTCATGCGGCGCCGCACGTGCGCCCTAATACTCCGCACTTGCGGAGGCAGCCCAGTCCTACTCCTTTCGCACATGCGCACCCTTTTCCGCACCTGCGAAGCTCGCACCTGCGGTTCCTTATCCGCAGGTGCGGCCACACTAGAACAACAGCACCAGCTGCATTTCCAAACTTCAAACTTCTCGTTAACCATCCTAAACCACCCCGAGCCCCTCGGGACCTCAACCAATTACACCAATAGGTCACATACCAATTCATGAACTTAGTCGAACCTTTGGAACACCCAAACAACATCAAAACACCGAATCAATCTCGGATTCAAGCCTAAGAATTTCTAAACTTCTAAAATTCGCCAACGATACCGAAACCAACCAAATTCGTCCGAATGATCTGAAATTTTGCAGACAAGTTCCAATTAACATCCCAGTGCTTTTCCAACTCTCGAAATCACATTCCGACCTCGATATCCCAAAAAGTCAAATGTGGTCAAACTGCTCTATTTTCCAACTTTCACCAAATTACTCTACGGACCTCCAAAACCAATTTCGGACACGCGCCTAAGTCCAAAATCACCATACGAAGCTGTTGACATCACCCAAAGCTCACTCTGAGTCCGTTTACATAAAAGTAAAACCTCTAGTCAAATTTGACCGCTTAAGCTTCTAAAACTGAATTTTTCTTCCAATTCGACTCAGAATTATCCGGTAACTAAATACAACCACGCACGCATGACGATATTCCCAATGTGAAGCTGTCCATGACCTTACGCCACCGAACGGAGCTTAAATTCTCAAAACGACCGGTCGGGTCGTTACATTCTCCCCCTCTTAAAACAAAAGTTCATCCTCGAACGTGCCAAGATTCACCTCGAACTCATCCAATCACTGAATGCGCACTTCCAACACACACCCGCGGGTGATCCCATGTCACCCCAACCTGCATAAGCCTGATGGCACAATCACAACTACAATTTAGCCTTCATATCATCACGGATAACCCTATAATTCAATTTCTCACCTTCTACTCATTCCCAAAATACGCGATTCAAATTCCATATCCGGCATCAGCCTCAACCAGCTGCATCAACTCATGACTACACCCATAAGGCACGACCACACAACATGGCATATCACACATAGGCTCAAATAACACTTTGATCACGATAGCTTCCCGAAATCAACTCAGCATTGGCAATTAACCCCCACATCTAAAAGAACTTTGTTTCCAAGCGCCATAATACTCATAAAGATGCGATAAACACGAAGACCTCATTATTAGAGACCCGAGTCGCCAAGCCACAACTACACCACCGGGCACACATCCCGCAAGCTAAAACTAAAGGAGCACATAACGAAAATGATTGAATATGAAAAGAGAAACATATAAAAGAGCTATCAAACAAGCCAATAGGCACGACTCTCTATCAATATTGACTTACAAGAGCAATATAACAAGGAAGAAGTAAAGCATATGAACAAATAACAAGGATCCCATTCTGATATAACTTTCACCGCGGTACTTAGCCTGGTCCAAACATATCGAATCACAAAGATCACGAGGGTCTCACCCTCAACTCTCAGTCACATACCGAATATATATCATACAATTCAAAATCTCCCACTAACTCATCTCGGCTAATAAAATCATAACGCTCACTTAACTCACATCTCGATGGAGTATCAAATCACAGCCCGTAACCAAAATACATAGGAAAAATCACATAAAGCTTACCATGATAAACGACAAGGACTCACTTCTAGTCTCACCACTATCAATGATGAATAAAACAACGATAGACACGGGCTACTATTCATAGAATCTCCCAACAAGAGCAAACATGAAAATAGAGTGCAAAGCATGAAACTCACTCAAAAATAAAGCAACAAATAAGGGAAACTCGTCCAGACCAACAAAACTATAGTGAAATACAAACGGTGCACCTCTGCAACAGATCAAAACATGCATGTATGGTAACATTTAGCACAACGGCCTTCAGCCTACTATATGAAACACATCAACGGGCTGAGCCTCCCCCTCTTGGGCGCCCTCTACTCACCTGAATACCCTGTTGTAACACACCTGACTGAATCCTAGAACAATATCTCACCCTGTGGCTAACATCTCCACACTAAAAACAACCTCTCTACTGACGTGGCTGTAGAAACTGTACAATACGAGTACTTTGAGCCCATGAGTACCTGAAACCCCATGCGAAGCAGGTAATGCAAACTGAACTAGCTGACCCACAAAACCTCTACCGTGTCGTACCTTGCCTCCATAATAAGGACCAATAGATTTCTCGGGTCTACGAGGCCTCCTCACCTCCCTGAACTCTCTCTCCTGATCTCGTCTGACCTCTCACTCCCGGTCCCACATGCTCTCTAATCGGCGAGCTATCCCTACTACCTGCTGAAATGAGGCATCCGACTCTAACTCTCGAGTCCTACTGAACCGAATATCATGCCCGAGTCCCTCAGTGAATCTATGGACTCGCCTTCTAACTGAAGCAACCAAGTGAGGTGCATATCTGGCCAACTCACTGAATCCGACATAGTGCTCCAACACTGACATAGTGCCCTGACGCAACTGCAAGAACTCTGCGCGCTATGCATCTCGGAGGGACTGGGGTGAAAACTCCTTCAAAAACATCTCTGAAACCTGAATCCATGCAAGTGGATTTGACTCGAATCTAGCAAAAAAACAACTCAATAATATTAAATAATGCCATAGGAAATAACCCCAAACAATAAAGTTTCGGTTTTTATACAAATACGCAAAGTCAGCCAAAAATTCAACCTAGGCCACATCTTGAAATCTGACAAAAGTCATAAATCCCGATTACACATTCCAATACGAGTCTAAATATACAAGTATGATCCAAATCTGACCTCAAATCGGCCCCTAAATCTCCAATTTTCACTCTCCAAAATCATAGCAAAAATATCCAAATTTCTCTTCCAAATCACATAATCTATATGTAACAATTCATGGAGAAACAACATATAATATCAAAATTTAGTAGAAATCACTTAACCTATTGTCTTGTGTGAAAATCCCCTTCAAAAATCTTTCCTCTCCAAGTATAAGCCTAAAAATATAAAATAATGGGTCAAAATCCTAAAATTATGTAACATACAAGACTGCCTAGTGGTACTCACTGCCTCGCGTTCGTGAAGCACAAATATCTAGCTTCCCAGAATAAATCTTTGCATTTGCGGTAGACCTCTCACAAATGCGAGGCACTTCCTGCCTTCCCCTTACGCGAATGTGTCCAAGCCTTCGTGAATGTGAAGGCCAATTCCCTCATCTCTCTTCGCGAACACAACCCACAAGGCGCCAACACGAAGAAGGAAAACTGTCAAGCTCAAATAACACTTCACGAATGCGACTGACCTGTCGCGAACACGATGAGGACCTAACACCAGTGTATTTTTTGCAACAAAACAGGGTGGCCTGAAACCAACCGAGTCTCCCAGGACCCCGTCTAATCACACCAACAAGTCAAAATACCTTATACAAACTTTCTCGACTGTACAAAACACCACTACTAACATCAAAACCACGAATCGAAAGCCAATCACATGTTAAGCTTTTCTTAAGTTCATTAACTTTTAAACTTCGAACCAAACATCTGACTCAAGCCTAACCAATCCGGATTAAACTCAAATTTTACACATAAGTTCTAAATGATAAAACAAACCTATTCCAACTTCCAGAACTAAAATCTGAATAAGATAACATCAAAGTCAATACCCGGTCAAACTTATGAACTTTCCAAACCTTCAAATTGCCAACTTTCGACATTTAGAGCCAAATCGACCTAGGAAACTTAAAATCCTAATCCGTACATATGTCTAAGTCCAAAATCATCACAGGTATCTTTGGAACCATCAAAACTTGAATCCGAGGTTGTTTACACAAAAATAAAACTTTGGTCAACTCTTACGACCTAAGTTTTCAAAACAAGACTAAGTGTATGAGCTCACTCCAAAACCTTCCTGAAATCAATCTCAATCATCCCCGCAAGTCACCAAACATCAAATACACATACGAGGAACATCAAATAGGGAAACATGGCTAAAATATACAAATATTGGTGGGGTTGTTATAATATGAATATCGGAATTTTCTTATTTATGAACTAGAAAATGATATGCCTTACAATTGGTTGCATATCCTGTAATAACGCTAGTGACTTTTGGTCCTGTTGGATTTAGAAACTCGCGCATTGGCCAAACATCCCCACACTTTAAAATATCTTAAGTTGGGCTTCTTTCTTTTTCATTTTCATATGGAGGATTTTGTTTTAGTATGGGAACTCGATTGAGTATTCGATTAGCTATAAAAATAGCTCTCTCACAAGTTCTAGGGTAAACTAGAAATTATCAACAAGGTATTCATCATCTCCTTTAATGTTCTATTCTTTTTTTCCTGCAATTCCATTGGATTGCAATGAGTAAAGGGCAGTTATTTGGTAAATAATGCAATTTTCCAAATATATTTCTTCAAAAGGAGATTCATATCCGTTACCTATATCACTAATTATCATTTTGATCTTTTTGTTTAGTTACGTTTTAACTTCAATTTCTTATAGCTTGAATGCATCAATTGCTTCATCTTTACTACCAAGTAAGTAATTATAGAAATATCTTGTACTATCGTTAATAAAAGTTATGAAATACTTTTTTTCACTACAATATGGTATTGACTTCATGTCTCAAATATCTGTGTGAATTAAGTTAAAGGATGCGAATTCCTTTCTTTAACATACTTGGATTCCACACATATTTGATATTTTGATTCATTGCATTCAAACTGGAAATACTTCAAAACTAATTATTTTTCACATAGTTTTGAAATTGACGTGTCCTAAACGTGCATGCTATAAATTATTTTACTCATGTAAGTAAGAAGAAACTTAAACTTAGTTGATATCAATAGATTTAAATACATCTTGAAAAGTTCCTCATTTAGGTAACATTTTCCTACATACACATCATTCTTACTTATTTCAAATTTATTAGGAATAAACACGTACTTAAATTCATTTTAGACGAACAGTGCATCAGAGACTAATTTCTTGCGAATTTCACTAAAATGGAGAACATTGTTTAGAGTCACAAATTTTCCCAAAGTCATATTTAAAGATATCTTCAAACTTCTTCAATCTTGATAGTTGCGACGTTTCCCATAAAGATAGTCTTATCTGGCCCTGGAGGAACATAAGAGGAAAATAGTTAGCACGAATACGGTGAGTGACTCCAGAATAAATCCATCACTCCTTGGGATGTGCTAGCATGCGTTCAAAAAACATGGCACATAAGTCCTCCGTTTCCTCTTTCCTTAATGACCATGTTTGCTTGAGTTTTATTCTTGTCTTTCTTTGGGGCATGACAGTCCGCATGCTTATGACCTTTCCACAATTATGGCAATTACGTTTGAGCTTCTTCTTACTTGGGTAATTCTTTGGTCTTGACGGCTTCTTTCTCTATTTGTTGCTTACTGAAGCTTCATTAATAATATTTACACTCATTGTTGAGTTTCCACGAAACCTATTTTCAATATCCTTGTTCTCCTCTTCAATCCTTAGACGAACAATAAGGTCTGAAAGTGTCATCTTCTTAAGTTTATGTTTTAAGTAATTATGAAAATCTTTCCGCAAAGGAGGTAACTTCTCGATAAGTGCTGCTACTTAAAACGCCTCATTAATCACCATACCTTCAATAATAAATCTATTATTAGTCAATATCTTTAATAAAAAATTAATTTGGTCCAGACCTTCAGCAAGGAGGTCATGAACGATGAATTGTAGTTCTTGGACTTGAGTTATGACATACTTGTTATCAACCATTTTGAAGTCAAGAAATCTTGCCGCTACAAACTTCTTAAGCCCATATCTTCAGTCTTATACTTCTTTTCAAGAGCATTCCACAACTCTTTCGAAGTTCTCATAACGCTATATATAATATAAATGTCATATTCCAAACAACTGAGTATATAATTCTTGCAAAGAAAGTCAAAATTCTTCCAAGCCTCCATGACCACAAATCGTTCATTGTCCTGAGTTCCTACCAAGACCGAAAAATCCTCTTTGATAAATAATTGCAAACAAGTGCGGTCAGATAGAAGAACATCTTGTGTTGCTAGCACTTAAAGCCCGTGTCGAAAAATGTTTTAGGCTTTTCCACTGAAGCGATTGCAGGTTTAGTCGCCGTCGCAACTGAACCATTTTGGTTTTTTGAACTTCCTGTCATTTTTCTAGTAAAGCAAAATTGACACTCAATAGATTTTAGTAAATCGGTAAAGTTTTTTGTATCTTCAAACCGAATACAAAATCGAGTAAAAATCACAAAGATTTTAATATCGCCAATGAGTAGAAAGTCACTAAGACTTTAATCTCAAATAAGTAAAAAATTCGAAGATTTTATTCTAAAAAACAGGGGTCGAAAATTACTAGAATCTTAGTCACCTTAAACAGAATATAAGATGAACACATAAAATAAAATAAAATTCCTTAAGATTGTTAGTATCCTTTGTTCAAATATCAGTAAATAAAGATAACAACATAGTAGAAGTACAACAGTAAACGTTGTAAATAAAAAATAGAAACAGAAACAGAAAATAATTTCGAGCCTACAATTTGCTTTTGTGTCCTTAAGAAATTTAATCCCCTTACTGTTTCCCAAGGTTATATGGATTAATTCCTCCAAGGATAGAAAGACAAACTATTTTATGATACTGGCATTCACATTACATAACTTCATCAGCCTCAAATGGCGAAGCAAATCACATTCGACACTTACTTTTTGCTTTGAAAAAAAATGCAAAAGAGAGAGAGGGGAGTGTTTGCAGATTTTGGTTAAAAAAATGAGGTATGGCCTTGGAATATATAGCCAACAGGTTAAATATTAACAAGTGCGAAGGTGCCTGTTAGGAGACAAGAAAAGAAAAACAAATAAATAAATAACGGAAAAGGTAAATAAATTTAATCCAAAAAAAATAAATCAATCAAATTATTTGGCTAAATTCAAATCTAAATCCAAATCCAAAGTCAAAGCCGAGCCGTGCAAGCGACGATGCGAGTCTTGCTCTCTTATCAAGAGTTAGAATAAATACTTTTAGATATAAGCACAATAATCTTCTTCTTTCTATCTAATGAAAGACAATGCTCCTATGTAAGAGGAATCAATTCAAAAAAAAATTCCGTTCGCATTATATTCACACCTTTGTCTAAAACCCAATACATATAAGCTAAATCCTATTGGCAAAATGCATCGACATCCCCTTAAAGTTGTCCACACTTTTCACTTAGACACTTCATACAACCATATTTTGTCATATAGACATAAATTTAAAAGGTAAAAAAACTTGAATCTATATTATATTAAAAGGAGAGTAGTGAAGCATGTGGTTAAGCCAAGTGGTAAGCTAAAAATAAGTCATTTGGAAATTTTAAGACAACATTAAAAATATGAATTATAAATGGAAACATAATTAATGAAAGTAGTTTAATAAATCTTATACTCACTCTAAATAAATCTTAGACAAATCTAATCTATATATCTACATTTAAATTTATATTTATATGCAAATTTGCAGCTATATCTACAGTGATCCACCTGTCACGACCCGAATTAACCCTCCGATCGGTCTCGTGACGGCACCTAGTCTCTACGACTAGGTAAGCCTAAATTTGCGGAAAATAAGGCAAAAATGATAATAGAAACAGTAAATAAGGAATAATACTATAACTATAGCCGCTCGACATTTACTGTCACGACCCAATTCTCCCACCGACTGGGTCTCGTGACGGCACCTAGTCTAGACGACTAGGTAAGCCTATACCTTGAGTGAAATTTAGATAAAACAGGTAAAATAACAGTAAGCAAAAGAAATCATAATAAAGTCGACGCCGCTCGGCATAAACAGTTACTATACCACAGAACCCGGAATATCACCATACATCACAAGCTACTCTAATGCTCAAAATACACAACTGGAAAAGAGAAGACTGTATAGTTTCATCTACAAGTACTACAACTTCAAGATAGAAAAGGGGACTCCGAGATCTGCGGACGCTGCAGATTATACCTCGAGTCTCCTGGTACTGCTGCTGCTGGCTAGCTGAGATACCGCGTGCTAGGACCTGGATCTGCACATGGGAAAAACATGTGCAGAAGGGCGTGAGTACTCCACATTTGGTACCTAGTAAGTGCCAAGCCTAACCCCAGTCAAGTAGTGACGAGGTCAGGTTGAGGCTCTACTGAGGTTGCAATTTAAAATAAGACAGATCTAGTTACCAGTTAAGTAGAAAGTAATAATTAACGGCAATTCAAAGTAAGGACCGGAAGACAGAGTAATGAATCTCCTGTTCGGCACAACATATAACTCCGGTGATAATCGTGCAATGCAATGCAGGGGGAAAGCTCTCGGATCTCGGTCCGTAGTCCCAATTTAAATATGTAACGCACTACAGGGGGAAAGCTCCCGGATCTCGGTCCGTAGTCCCAATTTAAATATGCAATGCAG